>JAQFVV010012580.1:210099-321493 GCA_028023455.1 Epiperipatus broadwayi
TTTATTTTAATTTTTAAAATAATCGACGGGATATTATATTCCATTACATATCAGTAAGCAAAGTCCAAAAATAAAAACATTAAAAAAAAGAATTAGTAGTGTTAATGACGTTACACAAATTGATTATACTAAATTTTTTAAAAGGACAAAACTTTGGTTATTAATGAAAAGACATAACTTTGTTAGTAATTACAAAAAAAAAAAAAATGCTGACTATTCTTTCCTTTTCACCCCAGCTGAAGATTTTACCTCCTCCTCCGCAGTTCCCTTTTCCCTACATTTCTACATTTCACCCCAACCCAGGCAAGTCAAAGTTACATGATTTTAGACTTTTTTTTTTTTTAAATTATGATTTAATATTAATTATTACATTTTATCCCTACTTATTTCAATACCTACATATGCGCAATTTTCTCTCTGGCAGTACTTCTTACACAAAATTGAAACTATATATAATACAAACAATATATTCTGATTTCTGAAAAAATATTACGGCCATCATTTTCAAGGTACTCGTGGTTTATTAAATATCGGACACAAATATATATACTCATTTTTAAATAAAAATCTTACTGGCATGATTTATTTTTAACATTCTCAGGGCACTCGTGGTTTAAGATAGATCGTGCCAGATTGGGAGTCCATTTAACGGTCAATGAAAAGAACCTTAAACGTATCCGCATTACCAGGGCGCCATCTAGGCATTTGAACCTAGAAAAATCTATATAGTAGGCAGATACGAGTTAAGTTTAAAAAAATTTTTATTTTAATTTATATATTTGGATTCCGATCGTTTGCCCAAGGTCACTAGCTCATAGAGTAGCAGAGATTTTAAAACATTTATAAGTTTCAATAGACTTCTATTCTCAAAGTATATATTAAATATTTAGAACAATAAAATAAAAGAAGCCACTGCCAGTAATTAACACACAAATAGATTTTTATTAACGCACATTTAAAATTGAAGATTAAATTTATTTTTAGATTTTAACATTAATATTTTTTTTTTAAAATTTAAATTACTATTTTAAATAGATCGCACAGATGGATATTTAAATTATATTTTACTTTAGCATGTCGAGCATAGATAGTCTACATAGTTTTTTTTTTTCACTTAAAAACTTATCAAAACATTCATTCAATCTCAGACTAAAAGTTTGTAGTCAACCCAATGCCTGCTTCCAGATATATAGTAGCAATCAATGCAATACGAAGATGCTAGCATAAAATCACGCCACAGGAATGTGCATCTGGCAGCGTGATATTATTTGAAGGAAATGATCCAGGTCTAGATCAGGAAAGTGCCTCTGTCTGACTAAGGAATCATGTATATAATTTTTTTTTAAAGAGTGCTACGTATGGGGGAAAGCGGTCTTTCTGCCGTCTTATAAATCCCTGTCCATAGAGCTAGGAGGGGTCAATGGTGCAGGAAATACATCTGCGACCATTTTCAACGATATGACTGCCTCTTTGGGGTCATGCATTCAGTTGGGCACGTTGCCCTGTATGCTAAACACGCTTCACATTACATTAATATAAACGTCTATATAACTCTCCACTAGCACTGACACAACCACAAAACAAATAGCCTGAAATTAAAATCTGTTAAATTAAACATAAACGAATTTAAACATAGTTAGTAATCTTTATCCATGCAGCTATCTACACCCAACTTTAAATTTAATACATTTTAGTTAAAACATAATACACACACAAAAAAAATGAACTGGAAATGATTGCTTAAACATCTACATAAAAAATATCAATAATTGAATTTGCATTCTTTAAGTCAGATAAGAGTTCTTATTTTCAGTTATTAATTACTTGCAATTTTAGGAAAGTTATTAGCTAGATATAATAGTTCATACTTTACGGATTTAATAGATTGAGAATTCCATCTTCGTGATCACTTTCGTAGATTTTGTCCTTCTTTGAAATAAAACTGCGACTTGCCATGCATTTGGTCAGGAACTGTCATCCAGAGGCCTCAGCTGGTTGTCCGGAAAATTAAATTTATTGCAGACTTCCACATCGTGAAAATCTGCAATATAGCTAGTTATAACGATCTATTCATAGTCAGCTCTAAGATAACAATTATAATAATCATTTGGCTTTTATATTTTTCTTAGCCTCTTATCATTTGATCTTAGGATTCAATCGGCAATACGTCACTAATCCTCTGGTGTTTCAGTTACGGTCCGTGCTGAATTTCTGGTGTTTGCATTGGTCATTTAATTTCTTTGTACTCTCTTATCTGACCCTTTAATTTATTTTAAATGCCTCAAGGGCTAGCTTGTTTTCGAACAATCATTTAATTAATAAAACAATCATTTCCATTTTCTAAGATTATAGAAATCAACATTATTTCTATTTCCAAAAATATCAAATCTTTATATCTTTTACTTTTTTACAAAAAAAATTACTTTCAAATAAAACTATTTTTTAAAATAGTTTTTAAAGTTGTCCATCATGCGATCTATATATACGTTAAACAGTTTTTAAATTAAGTTTTTTTTTCTTTTTAATAAATCAATTTTTATTTATGGTCTTTTATTTTAATTTTAAAATAATGTGACGGGATATTATATTCCGTTACAATATATATTGTATATTATATTTATATATATATATATATATATATATATATATTTATATTATATATATATATAAACAAATGATAATATACAATACTTCAGAAATAATGCTTTTTATCAAAAATTTCCTTTATATTATTTCATAAATTGTTCAAAGTGACACCAGTTTTCCAAGCAATTTTCTTATTTGCAAACAAATTAATATTTTTGCATACAATTTTATAAGAAGACAATTTAAATGTCAAAGAAATGAAATATATTTTTTTATCCTTTACATTTATTACAAATATTATTAGTTAATAATAAAATAATAATAATAATAATAATAATAATAATAATAATAATAATAATAATAATAATAATAATAATAATAATAATAATAATAATAATAATAATAATAATAATAATAATAATAATAATAATAATAATAATAATAATAATAATAATAATAATAATAATAAAATAAAAGTTAAAGAAAACTATGATTTTATTTCTTTGTCATTTAAATTGTCTTCTTATAAAATTGTATGTAAAAATAGTAATTTGGAAAAGAAGTATTACATTCGATAATTTATGAAATAATACAAAAGAAATTTTTGATAGAAAGATTAATTCTGCACTACTGTATATTATCCTTGATTTTGTGAAAAAAGTATATATAGACCAGAGTAATTTGAGCTTAAATGAAAGAATAAAATCAGATAAAAGGAAGGTTAGAAATAGGTTCTACTTTATATATCCATGAAATAGATACATCACACAATATTGATTTTAATGAAGCTAAGATCGTCTGCTTTGAGAAAAAGGAAATAAAAAAAATTAAAGAGTCATTATTATTAAAATTTTATGATTCTGAAGCAGTTAACTTATTTAAATCTTTTTTGTAATATTAATGGTATATGGAAGGTAAGTGGAATTGTTAAAAATGTTTAGTTTAAATATGTTGTTATTTTGTAGTTCTTTACACCTGAGAGGTCTTTTTGTAACAGTGACACTATTGATTGTGTTTTAGAGTTCATTTTTTTTGGCTGGTCTAGTTGAGTTGTGAATTTGGATAATTTGATTATTTACTAATTTAGCTTATATATATATATATATATATATATATATATATATATATATATCAGGCTAAAAAAAGAGATATATATAAGTGAGCATACTATTTTGACCGTACAATGTATAGAACAATATTATTTTTAAATCGGTTAAAAATCTATAAATTTAAAAGAATATAAAGTAATTTTGCTGGAATTATAATTAAGAGTCAAAAATAATTCATTGACCATCTCATTTTAAAGGCAAAATAGACGTTTTTGAACAATAATTCTATGGACATTATTTTGAAAAAAATTATTTATAAAAAAAAAAGTAAAGAATCGATGATTCAATAATTTAATTTAAAAACGTTGATAATTAATCAACAAATACCTGTCAAAAATTGACTATTTTTTTTAAGGAAAAAAAGAGAATTTATAAATTGAGACTAATTTTAAATTATATCTATAGTTTGTTTATACACACACCTATACGTATGAAATTTGTGCATATTTTCCAAAGAATTTAATAATGAAAATATAATATTATTGCTGTTAAGTTAAAATATGATGTAGACATCAGCGTGTGCACACACGCACACACATATGTAAAATTACATTTTGAAAGTGATGCATGAATTTGTACTTTTTATGCTTATGGTGAGTATATAGTTAGACGGGGCTGTTTGGATGCAGAGTATTCATGATGTTCCGAAGTATATGCTCGGCACTGTCTAGACATAGATATTGAACTTCTAGAGTAGTCCAGCAGTGTGTAATTAGGCCTCATGAATAGGCCCTGGGTCTCATGAATAGACCTCATCTATAACCCTAAGTCTCACAGAGATAGGACCTGGGTCTCATGAATAGACCTCATCTATACCCCTAAGTCTCACAGAGATGAGCAGGGTTGGTGCAATGCCTTTTTTTTTTTCTGGATACTACTCTTTGAGGATGATCTGTTTAGATACTTAGAAGGGCAGTGCTTGAAAATGAGGTATTTTCTCGTGACGTCATGGAGCTTTGTGTACTGATAGTCCAGTTTGGCTCTCTGTTTATTATGGCATGGTGAGCTGCAGTTCACGTATTCATTTTTACTATCTCACCTTGCCTACTTAATCAGCATTAACTAATCAAGCAAAAAGACATTTCAAAATTTATATATATTTTTTGGATTCTATAAAATGATATTATCTTTCATTTACTAAAAAGAGAAAAAGAGACATTTTTAAAGTAAAGCAAACAAGCAAATAACTTCATGTATTAAAAGAAAGAAAAAGCTGATAAAAACTAATCGATAAAGAGTGGAACTTACTATAAAATAAGAAAAGCAATTTATACATTTTCAACAACGAGTAATCGTGAAAATAACTTATTGTCATAACAAGTATGTAAATTTTATGAAGTTATTAATTATAAAAGTATTGTGTGACAAAATTAAATTTGTTAATAATCTGTGCAATTCTATATACGTGTTGTAGTAAACGTAGCATAAGTATTTGTATTACTTAAAACATAATTTAAAAGCTTAATCATGTATTATTTTATGTAAAAATTAAATATGTTCAGAAATCACATGCATGTATGTATGCGTATATCTGTCAATTGTATTGCAGATACCAATGTTGTCAATTCTAACACATATGTAAACTTTAATCATTTTTTGCTGTTATTAAATGTCAATTGAAATAGATTAATTGTATAATAGAAATCGCGCGTCTGTGCACACATATATGTAAAATAATTGTAACAATTTGAATTTTGAATTGTAAATATTGTAAAACCATGTAATGACGTGTATTATTGAATACCTTTCAAAATCATAGCCTTATCCTTTAAGACCGTAAATATTATTTATTTTCATTTTATTGTTATTAATAAACTTGTATTTAATTGTTAAAATTGTATTCCATCATCTCTTGTTCACATACAGTAATAGAGCCCATGTTCTCTGAGCTAGATTTCGAACACAGATAAATGGGGATGTGTTTAGTGTTTTAGGCATCCAGAGATGATCAATCATCATCCTGGTTGGTGCAAAAGAGGATACTCTTTAAAGCCCATGCACTATTATTTTTTATTTACTTTAGTCTTATTAAAAATTTAAGTTTATAGTTGGCCAGTACAAGTGGCCTGAGCATTGATGATGATCAGCATATTTTAATGTCCCAGCATGATTTCTGATTACTGTGTATTTTTAATGGATGGGCACTAAGCTGGTGCATCCACGTCATGTTTATATAATTGCCCAAGCTGGCAAAGGCTCAATAGTTAGCCCGGTCTAAAGAAGACCTATTTCCAATCCAGTCACAAGATTGACTGTTGATTCATATTTTTATTGTTCAAATCCAGCCACAAGATGGACTGTTGATTTACTGTACTGATGTATTATATGGTGGATCATTCATGATGAGTGATTATTTCTCTCGAGTATTTACTTATACTAATATTTACTTTATAATGCTGGTTGATAATAATTATGTTTTAGTTGCTCTTCTGGGTTAGTTGTGCTGATCTCAATGATCTCTTGATCTCATGCTCTCCTTATAAAATATTTTACCTTTATTAAATTATTTCTCATTTCAGTTCCATTTTGATACCCCATCCTGTTACAATATTAAAAAGACTATGATTTCAAACTGGAAAAGTCAAGATATGCTAACATTAAAATGTAAACAGAGGAAAGAAATCTCGCACACAAACACGTCAAGCTTTCCAGATAGCCAAGAGACATCCAATAGTGAGTTTGAAGTTAATTATATTGACAGTATGAATTCAGAAGTAAGTGGTTGTATCACATAATGGAGCAAGTTTTACTGGAGAGGAATTACAACAGTTTTTTCCTCTCTGGGATTCAACGCGTGCACATCTCCATATCCTCAGTCAAATGGATGAACAGATAATGCAATACAGCAAGTCAAGAGAAGTTTTAAAACATGAGTAATGTAGGAATGCAAGAAGCATTACAGACATTTATGCTATACCAACATTTAATGCCATCTACAATGACAAAAAAATCTCCAGAATTAATGTGTGGACATAAACTAAGGACTAAATTGGCAGTTTTGCATTTTAATGAAAGGATTAGTGTTCCAAATGTGAAGTCAAGCAAATCATTTAGAGTTGGTTAGGCTGTATGGGTGAGAGTTGTTACACAGAAAAAATGGATCAAGGGAACAATAGACAAAATATTGTCAAATCAAATTTACCTGGTTAGTGGAATTAATGATTTAAAGTACAGATGCCACATGAATCATATAAAGAAAAGAGCAAGAGGAATTGCAGCTGGAAATATGGGAAGATTCAAATATGCAGGAGGTGGAGAGGTCAAAGAAGCAACAAGTGAAGAGAGACGGGAAAGCCAGTTAATCAAGGAGAACTATGATGAAATTGCAGAAGAAATTCAAGTGAAACCTGAAATAAATAAATTGTCCAGACTGTGTGCATCTAAAGAAAACCAGAAAGATGGAATGATTATGTATAAGAAGCAATTGCAACTTCTGGAGTGAGAGGAGAAATTGTAGTATTTTAATTTCAATAAATATTTTAGAATAAAAAATATTGATAAGAATACTCTAGAAGTTTAATTTAAATGTCCTAATTAATGACAATGGAAACTGTTTTAGTAATGAGTTATAGATATAAGAAAATGAATAGAGTTAACGTAATTAAAAGGTTTCTACAGACTGAATAAAAAGAATTGAGAAAATTTTGAACTGATTAGAGTAAAGATGAAATCTTACAAAAATAGTAAATCTGGAAAGTGAAATTATTTAAATACTTTCACAAAGGAATTTTTAAGGATAGAAAAATTTCTGATAAGAGAACAATTAAATGGCAGACTATAAAAACTTGGGATTGTAGATTTAAGTGCTCTTTTTCTCCTCTGTGTTGGTGAAGTGCTATTGGGCTCGCAACAAGTATCATCAGTAACCAGTCAATGTCTGCAAGGGAATAAACCCAGATGTTTAAAAATCTGAAGATATAAAAATCCAACTAGTGTTTAAAGCAGATTGTCTTGATCTTATTTTGTTTTATGTAGGCCTAAAAGGTCTTTAGATTTTAACTTAGAAATTTGTAGTGTATTTAGCATTGTTGTGGAAAGAGTCAATCCATTAAATAAGAAAAGTAATTGTCGGACAATATTGAAAGAGTGCTTAAAGAATTTAAGAACTCCATGATCATTTATTTGTCTATATATTAATATTATTTAAGCTTGTGTATATATATTCTAGTTTGTGTTTGCATAACTTATAATAAATCCATAGTACTAAATTTATTTTTAGTTTTTAATTAATTGTGGTTTGCCCCATTGAGAGTCGTGGGTAAATGTACAGCATAAGATATAACATATTTGACAATGTTGTGATGCAGTATATCTAAAAAAAAAGAATTTGGTTGTGCTATAAATTTTTCCATGTTGCTCTTCAAAGTCTGACAAAATTCTAATATCTTTTGTCATTTTTATTTCTATATTAATTCAGTGTGGTATCCATAAGTAGTGACTTTTAATATTTTCATAATTTACTGTGGTGTTCATAAAAAGTTATTTCTATCAATTGTACTTTTTAAAAGAAATTAGTATTTTATAGTCATAATTAGCAGGAACAGACACAAACTTATTCCAACTACAAAAGTAGTAATACATTACAGATGAGCCTTTTGCTTACTATATAAACCAAATCCTTGAACCAGAAATATGTTCACATTTATAATATTGCACTCCTGTTAATGTGTTTATTTGATACCATATGCAATCTTTTATTTCATTCCACAGGCAAATTTTCTTTTCTGAAAGATTTTAATACTTTATCCAATTGTATCTCACCTTTGTAATCAACCTTCAGTATAATTTCTTAATGAACGAAATTAATATTGTATATTTTGGATTCTTATTGAGATAATCTTTATAACATGAACAGGATTTGTATTTTCCAACCATGTTGAAATCCATCATAAATTCTTTTCAGAAAAATTACTGCCATTTTTGATTTCACTTCATAAGAAATTTAGCTCAACAAAAATACGATCTTATATTAATATACTATATTATTACATCCAGAAAATTGAAGAAAATATTGATTATTTTATAATCTTATCAGAATATTTTTTAAATTTTATAATCTTATTCTATTTTAAAAATTGTATAAATTATTGATTAATGCACTTTTTTAATGCCTTTGGTTTAGGTCTCATACCAAAGCATAAAGTTAGATCAAACAATAGCCATATATATAGAACTAATTTGCAGTAATTGTATCAAGGAAATATTCTTTTAACTTGCCATCAATGTTCTACCTCAACATCTAAAACTAACATTCTTCTTTAAAAAAAAAATCAATTGAAATATCTTGGTAATTTTTAAATTGATAACTATTCAGGCCAAATTTTATTGAAGATTTTTTCTTTCATCATTAACTGATATAGGACTTCTGTTTTTTGAATCCTAATTAGTAAACTAAAATCTATATAAGTTAAATTCAAAACATTGAGTGCATCTTTTGGATTAGCAAAATAAAATCATCAACATACTATAAATACAGAAGCCATGATGGTTTTAATCAGTTCAAATTAAAATTACATTATCAAATAGATTTTTCATGCTGATGATCGTTTTATGATCTACAAAATGGAAAAAATGAAGTTGGAGTTTGTACCCATCCTTGAATTTCTTTTCAAGTGTAATTTCTTCTCATTCTATCATGTAGAAACTGTATAATGGGAATAAAATCCATTAAAAATTGAAAGCAACTTAGTCAACAAAAATTCTTTAAAAGTACCTTAGTTGAAACAAATAAATAATGCCATACCATGATAATTAAAACAATCATGTTATCCCTTTTATTTTTATAAATTATAAAAATAGAAACATCTATATGATTAGATGATTTCTGATAGTTATGAGCTAACATATTTCTAGCATATTTTATGTTTTCCATGAATCTCATCAGGAATAGGAGTTTTTTATTTTTAATATTACAAAATTTGTTGTCTTTCTCCAATTGTGAAAGAATAAATTATATGGATATGTTATTAAAAGTCTCTCTTAATTTCTATATCATTATTCAAAAGATAATTGAAATATTTCACTTATTCAAAATCTCATTGTCATAATATATGAGTACCATCCATGGATATAATAGAATTATAATAGAATTTTCTAGGACCATCTGTAGTTTCAGTTGGCCAAAAAAAAAAAAATCCAAAGAATTTCAATCAGCAAATGAATGCGTTTTCTTTACAGTTTTAGTTCACCAATCATTTTAAGTCTCTTTGTTAGTTGTTAAACTTCTACCTTCAAACCTTTGTATTGCTTATGAAGATCCATATTCAAATTATTATTTTGCCAAGTGGAAAATTCCCAATGTTTCAGTTTATTGTTTAACTTTTCTATTAAATGTGTTCAAGTCTTTTCCAATTTAACCATTAGTTTTGCATCCTCTGAATAATTTTTTTACCAACCCTGAATCTGTATTTGTTATTATTCAATTAAGTTTTTATCCAGCAAAGAAGTTGAATCTCAATATGCAATTGTACCTAATTCTAAAATAATGTAAAATCAATTTGTTTAACATAATACTTTTAACTAGTTTCTATTTGTATGTAAAGATTTTTCATATATGTGTTCAAGTGTATCAGTGTTGTGAGATAGAGTGGTGGGTCATATGAAAGTCTGTGCTCATATATTCTATATATTACATATATAGACACAGGTATGTAATAAGCCTGTGTTTCAATTATAAAACAATGCATATTTTTATTAAAACATTCATAACTCACTAGTCAATTGAATCAAACGTTTTGAAATCAGATCAACATAAAAAATTTAGAGTTTTTTTCTTCACCCATATCAGGCATGATGTGTTTTATTTCTAAAACCACCTTGTATATTTGCAATTCTTTTTTAAAGTAACTCCATTCTGTGCTGAATAATTTTATCCATAATATTATTTGAATATTGTATAAAAATATTGCACCATATCAGTTCTTTAAAATCAAACTAAAAGAATTTTTTAATATTTGTTTTAATTGAAGAATTTTTTTAAAAATTAAATTTGAAAATTCCATATTAACTTATTAAAAAGCAAAATATAAATGGAGTGGTTTTGTAAAATAAATAAACTGGATCTAATTACTTTTAAGACATAAATGCATTATATCAAAACTAATGCATTTTAACTATATATATATATTATAATGGAACACATCCTGACCTTACATGATAGAAGATTTGATAGGTTGTCTGAGTGGGTGAGAAAGCATATCTAAGATTTCCAGATATATAGACTCATGTCCACTCTGATCTCATTCCTGAGAGATGATGTATTAACCTACAAAAATATGCCAAAAATCTATCTGTATATGCATTTGTTTTCTCCATTTTGAACTTCTGTTAATCCTCAAATTTGAACTCAAGGAGAATATGGATAATATTCTACTTCAGAGTATATCGATATCACTATTTATAATGTGCAAGTATGTGATAAATTGAGAACTGAATATAGAAAAGACAACCCAGTCTTTAATTTAAAATCATACATTTAACAAATTTATTCATAATTAACACAATATAGGCAATGAAATTATAACAAAAATAAATAATTTATTTAAATATTGATAAATGTTTTTTGATTATTATTGTTAATATTCATTAATCCATTCCCTCATTTCTTTTTAAAGAATAATCAACCAATATCGATATTAACAAAAAAAATTAATTTTAATTTGTCGATATTTATGTTTACACTTGCTTGCTAATTTAAATTTTATGAAATTAGTAATTCATTATCTCTAATAAGTTTATTGATGAATTCATATCAATAATGTAGTAGTGGTATGGGATCCCCCTTTCTATTGTGATTTGTCTCTACAAAGACAGGAAAGACCATTCACACTAGAGATCATTAATCATATATATCAAAAACAAATAAATAAATGATGCAATGATTAGTAATAACAAACAAAAAAAACAAATAACAGTGTCACTGTACAAGTGTTATCATAATAGAATAAAATCTTATCTTTCCTCTGATGAGGATTAAATTTATTTGAAAGCAAGTTCACGCTTGAACCTATATTTTATTTCAATTTAAAATAAAGAGTAATAGTTGCTTTTCCCTTTTCTGACATATCAAGAGTTACACTACCCTTCAATCTGTGATAAAGGAAAGAAATAAACAATATATATATATATATATATAATATAAATTATGTCAACCTAAGATCAATTAAGTATCTATAAGAAAAATGTCCTAAAAAGATTATAAATTTATGTCCTCTTTAATTGGGTGAAGTTTGAGTGTTCTAGAATGCATCTGATGGTAATCAGAATTTCTCTCTTTGTATGGTCTGCTTTGAGATGTTGCATTTGCAGCTTCACATACAAATAGTAAAGTTGATGGTGTTCACAGCATAGATGAATAAATGCTATGTTGAATTAAATTTGATTTTGGCAATTACAGTTTTATTGGTGACAACTTTCTTCCTCCGATGTAACTTCGTATTTAGCAATGCATAGTTTTATGCATTTTTATACATGTAATTAATAAAAGTTATTGAATTGGTTGAAATGCAAGATGTTTGCTGTTGGTAATCTCAAGTTAAAATTGATCTACTCTCCAGCTGAAACTTGGAAATGCTCCTGAAATATTGAATGGTTTAAAGCTGTTTTTGAGATTTGTAATCTAGAATTCCTTAACTGTCTGACTTTATATTCATATGTTTTTAATTTAGCTTTACTTGGTATCCTGTGAACTATTTTCGTTTAATGCTTTTACTTTGATGTGGTAGACTTTTCTCTTTGAACTGCAAGTTCGATTTTTTTACTCAAAAAATGTGCATCTTGATTAACTGATGAGAGATTTTGATCTAATCATTGAGAAGAAGGTCATTTGTTTATATTTTTTGCTAATCACCAAAATGAGATTGTTTTATTTGGACATGAATTTAATATTTCAAACAGCAAGGTCTTGTTCATGCATTTGATTAATTATTTACATCATTTATTATAGCTCATATATATATATATATATATATATATATATATATATATATATATATATATATATATATATATATATATATATATATATATATATATATATATATATATAACAGATTAAGAATAAAAATTTTATAATTATTTCAAGTATTTTTATTTTATTTTCTTGCTTGCATCTAAACTTGATCACCCTTTCCTTGTATTGTTGTAATGTGTGTGAATTAAGTAACAATTGACAAGAGGTTTTTAACCAAGGTAAGTATTAGTGTCTACATTTTATGGTTTAATTTAGATTATGTATTTATCATATCTTTATTGAATGTTTAATTTAAAAAAAAATTAAATGTTTAATTATAGAAGTTGTTTCTTAGCTATAGTGCTTGTGTGATTTCATCTTTTGGTAATAAGTTTTATTCGATTTGCATTCTCATTATACATATAGCTTGATTTCTATTACATGTACAGAATGCTGTTATCATGGGTATTGAGTTTGAATTAGTAAAGGTATTTTTAATGATTTTGGAGGGATGTAGACCACATCTTACAATATGAACAATTTTTTGATGACCAATAATTTTATATAGCAAATTATGCAACAATATGTTGCATAACATTGACCATGGGTCAGACTTCTGTGTTTATTTAAAAGTGTAAATAACTTTTTATTAATGATGAATTTGCCCAAATAATTTTTATTACATTATTTTTTTAGATTTACTTAAGTCTTCCATTCCTTGGCACATTCTTAAAACATATGAATAAAGATATCTAAAAAAAGTAAAGGACCATTTCAAAAGTGTGTGGAAAAATAAAAGTTCTAAGTGTATCTAAAAAGATGATACTTATGGATTAATAATATCATATGATTAGGTTAATAAAAACATATATTAATTTTTACTGAATTTAAAGTTTATATTTGTGCTAGGATGATAAATTCTAGCCATTAAAATATTTATCTAAAGTGGATAGTGTCAAAGGTTAGAAAGTTGACATTTGTAAATCAAATTGTAGGAATTTTTATTACATTATTATTTTCAGAATTAACTGTCAAATGATTTTATTATAACAATCTTAAATAAAAATTTTATAAATGGTTTAAATCTTGAGATCAGAATATAAAAAAAAAATTAAAAAAAAAGAATGGAAAAAGTTTTTTAAAAAATAAAATTTTAATTGGTCATTTAAAAAAAAACACTGAAATTTATACACATTTACAATCGGAATTTGTACAATCAACTTTTTCTAGCATAATATGTTTTACACCATTTCATAATACCAACAGCAATTTTGCATGACTTTCTTATATGCTTCCAAGAATAGGTGATATAAGTTCAATAAAAATTCAAGACTAATCTGATCAAGTACCACTTGCTCATTTTCCTTAATCTCTATGATATTTCCAAACCTCTTTATCAATACTACAATTTAAAGTGTCACATTTATTTATTTATTTATTTTCATTGTTCAGCTTTCATTTTTATACAGATTTTCAGGAAATATTATAATGTTAACAATCTTGAATTTCATTTCCAAATATGTTTTTATAGTTAAAAATTTATTCTAGATTGTTCATTAGAACACTGACAAATATTAAAGTCTGCAAATAATCTTTTGACTTTATTGTTGTGAATAATTTAAGAAAGAAAAAATTGTCAAAACTTTTTATATCATCGCCTTCAATTTTAAAGTCATCTTCTGATCTTGTCATTATATTCTTTGTCTTTTTCATGGCTGCTGCAATGGCATCTTTTCAATTACCTGGTTATTCTTTTTCAATGTAAGATTCAAATACTGCATAAAATGATTTTTAACTGAATCAATTTTTATAATAATCAATACATTTTTTTGTTTAAACGAAATTTGTTTTTTAATTTATTAACTTTGAAACAAATTTTAAAATATGTGTGCATGGGTATATTAAATAATTATCACATGACTAATAAGAAGCACTGTTATTTGGTGCTTTTGATTGCATTTTTTAAGCAGACTGATATATAATCTATATATAAAAGTACCTGTATAAATAAATACTGATAGTATTTTTATTGAATATGTATCAGTGCATGTACACACATACAAATAAAAGAGAATCACATGATTTTAATATTAATTTATAAAGTAATCTTAATTATTGATAGAAGACAGGATAATGAAAGAAAGATTTTAAACCTACTTTTAATCTAAAAATTTAAATACATACATTTTTTAAAAATAAAAATTAAAAGAATTGCTTTTCTTGACTTCACATAACAAGTTAATATATTTCTACTTTCTTAACTATTCATTAAAAAGTTAAACTGTGTTTTAATTTGTGTCATGATAAATTTTAAAGCAAGAAAAAAATCATATAAAGAAAACTAACACTAGATTTTTTAATTTAAATTATATTTTTTATTGTGGTTTAAATTTGATTTGTGAAAAATTTGTAATCAATATTGGTATTCCTTATCAAAATTGTCATTTCATGCTAGATGATTTCTGAAAAAAAAACAACACAAAAGTATTACATTACATCATAGTGTATATATTGTAACGGGCACATACGCCGTTACATTAATTTTCTTTATTATTAAACATGAAATTAAAATAAAAAATTCGCATTTAAAAACTTCTTTTTTTTTAAGACATAAAAATTGAAAATTAATTCTATCTTAAACTCGTATATATAAATCGCACAGATGAAAAAAAAATTATTAAATAAAAACTTTATTAAAGAAAAAGTATTTTAAAACTAAATTTTCAGTAAAGATTTAAAGATAAAAATATATCTTTAAGTTTGAAAACAAATTAATTAATGTTATTGAAAAATGGAAATGATTATTTTAATTAGTCCAAGTGAACAAGCCCTTGGGCAAGTAAATGTATAAACAATGGTCAGATAGGAAAACAATAAAAACTTTTAGCAAATGAAAGAAATCCATCGGGAAATCGGACCTCAACAAAAAGGTTTTCACCACCATGACATAATGTTGAGTTAATCTACAAAATTAATATAAAAGGAAAAGTTTGGAAATTATTAATTAGTTATTACGATGTGACCATAGATGTTAGTGCAGAGTTGAAGGAGAAGGGATTGAAAGATGCACTTTCAATTCCTTCAGTTGTTCAAAAAAAATGAAACATCATTTTCCGATATTGCAGGCCACAGGACATCAAGGCCCGGAAGAATACCATCAACCATAAAGGACCAGTGATTAACTGCACACCGATATCCTTATGACTTCGTGGGATTAATACCTTCCATTACAAGAAATCAGAGAAAATGGACATTTTTCAAAACAGTAAGAAATATATAATTTATGAACATTTCTAAACAAAAGAACTCTAAATACTAAACTTTTCAATATTTATAAATATAAAAATTTCCTATCTGACTAAAGTAGTTAAAATGTTATTTGATGTATTTCTTTTGTAAAATCATTTCCATTTATATATTTTTTGTTCTTTAAGTTTTATTATGATTTCTGTTTTCCGATAAATTAAAATATATCAATGATAAAGTTAAGTCGGGTGTGAATGGCTGTATAGATTTGTAAAGTTATATTAGGGGAGAGTAATCTTAGGTTATTCGTTTCGTAGTTGAATTAGGTCAATGGATTGGATATATTGGTGTAATTAGTAGATGTAATTCGAGTTTCGCTATGGGCAGAATCACTTTATATGCCGCACACTTCCGTTTTGCCTATGGAAGAGATTATAAGATGTAGAACACTGTTCCTTTCTATGGAGTTTTTTTTATTGCTCTTCTTGTCAGATAGATGTAGTATTCCTATCTGACGAGAGGCAATTTCTTCTCTTAACCTTTTGTGCTGCCGTATTTCATATTACATTGAATGCATCAATATGTCAGATGAATTGACGTTAGTTTGACTGTGAACTTTTAGCCTAAGGTTAAATAAGGATAGAATATTTTCTTTCAAATGCAAATCTATGTAGTCTATTCATACTCGACACTTTAAATAAAAATGCATTAAATTTAAGTTGGGTATGGAAGTTGCATGGATTCGTTATTGGTTAATTATGTTTTTGGTTTTCATATTTGATCAAAATATATAGACATTCGGTAAATAATGATACCTTATGGTGAGTATCTAAAATGTATTTATTCGGATGTCTTTTAAGTTATTGGTGTCACTGCGGTATCTTATGATGAATACCAGTGGGTTTCTTGTATTCCCTATGCAATTGATGGTATCAATGACTTTATATTTGATCGGTTATGTTTATTTTGAAATGTTTTTAACCGTGTGATCTATGTAACTAATCTATACTCAACATTATAAAACAAACTTTCATAAATCCATCTATGCAAACTTAATTAAAATGTAAACTTATAATATTATAAAAATTAAAATTTAAATTCTAAAATCAAATTAAAATCTAAAATAAACATACTAAAATAAAAATGTTAAATTTTATATATATGTGCGTAAATAAATGTTTGTATGTTAATTACTGGCAGTGGCTTATTTTATTCTTTTTTAAAATATTCTTAGATAAGAATTAATAAAATATATTATTATACATATAAATCTCTGCTACTCCCTGAGCTAGTGGCAATGGGCTAATGACCAGAATCAATATATATAAAAGAAAAAAAATTTTTTTGTTTGACTTACGTATCTGCCTACTTTATAAATTTTTCTAGGTTCAAATGCCTAGATGGTGCCCTGTAGTGCAGATTACGTTAAGTTTAATCTCCGGATCGTTACAATATATAATATAGGGAACATGCTAATAGCTCTAACAAGCTTTTTATCAATAAGTGTTGCAAGAGAAAGCATTTAAAAATCTATAATTATCCCTATCCCCAAACTGTTTTCCAGCTGTTGGCTCTCCTCAGTGAGGTGCTAAGAGATTTAAACAACCATTTTTGAGCTGTTGACTCTCCTCACTGTGGTGCTAGGATATTCAGACCCTAGATCTAAAATACCAAGTCAAAGATCAGCACTTATCTAATTCTTAATTAAATAGAAAATCTGAAATTTTCAAACACCTATATGTCTTCAAATATATATATAAATAAAACACCTCTACTGATCTTTAAAGTTTTTAGCCAAATAATTTCTTAATAAAACAGCAAAATAAATAAGCAGCCAAATCAATGCAGAGAAAAAACATTCATCCATAGTCATCTTTATTCATTTTTCATCACAAATTTGAAACCACTTCCGGTAATCCTAGAAATATATAAACCCATTTCATACATAGATGTGATAACAAACAAAAAGTCAATATTCTTGACGATGAAAATATATATTATAACTCATTCAGATTACTTGTTTTTTTAATTTGAATATAAAAATAAATAGTGAAGATATACTATGCTGGAAAGGCCTTTTTTTGTCACTAAGCTGTAAATTTTTCTAATAAATTATAATTCTTACAGAATAGTGTACCATCACTATGTATTTCTATATATTATAGTTTATAAATAATAAACCAGACAACTAATCCCAAGAAACTAACCCTATTTATTAAGTATATTCTCAGATATATAAGAAATATGTGTGACTTTTATGTAGAATATAAAAAATTTATATTTACAATTCTGCTATTTTTTCTATAAAAATAAATCAGGGAGGTCATTTGTGAGCTCAATTATATTTACTGTAATCCAAATGAAATTTGATCTAAATTATATACACAATAACTTTTACTAATAAAATTTGTTATAATTAATTAATTTCCCAATGAAATCTAACTTGATATCAAAACTGGGTTAGTATTTTTTTATTATGATTTTTGTAAATGTCATGTCCTTGCCCCTTGAGCCAAAATGACTGGGACAACAAACTGAGAACATACAATAGAAACGAAATTCAAACTTCACAAAAAGAAAAACAATACTCACAAACTTAACTAGAGCTATTTATTTAACAAATTGAATTTTCCAATTACAGTATTGTAACTTAAAACTCGATCGCCCTAAAGGCTTACATAAATAATAAAAAGATTGGGATGGTCTATAATTACCATAGTCAGACTTTAGCACCTTCAGATCCGATAACCTGCGTTTGTCTCCTTCATTGCTCCTTATCTACTGACAGTTACTATCTTCTCTGGTAAGTGTAATATCCGCACTTACGACTGTGCCAAGGTTATAACTGCAAGTCATACTGTGCGGTCAGCATATAACATTATACAATTCCCACACTGTTTTTTTCCAACGAAGCTCTCCAACGAATTGGTCTGCCACGAAGCTCTCCAAATGAATTGGTCTGCAACGAAGCCCTCCAACGAATTGGTCTGCAATGAAGCTCAGCCATGGATGCTCTCCAACGAATGGTCTGCACCGTCTGCTCTCCAATGAATGGTCTGCAAGCAGATGCTCTCCAAACGCATGGTCTGCAACTTGCTACTGCATGACTGCTCTCTACTGCTGTCTATATTACACTGCTCGATGTTCTCCCAATATGGCTGCTAATAACTGCCTTTCCCTGCGTAGTTGTTACACCATCTTTTATTGCTTGCTGATTACTGTAGCAATTAATCCTCGTCCAATCAGGTAACATCTTTTATCCAGAAATATTTGCAATAAGCAAATATCTCTTGGAATTATCGTCCACCATTATGTTACTTAACTTCCTCCGTTATCAGTGCACGATCTACAACAACCACTCAAACAAATTCTAGTTTTTCTGGAGTGCACAACATCTGCCATTTTTACAAACACTACAACACCTCCCTCCACTCCAGAAAAACCCTTGTTGCAATTCCTTGATGTTTTCTTTTTCTATTCCTACTTGGCCGAAACATATTTCCTGTTATTTCCAAACTTACAGCATTGTTATATCATGTAGACTTACTATTCACTTCCGTTGTTAATGTTACTAATTGGGATTGACATTTTCACCTGGTTTCTCTGTCTACGGCTAAACTTGTAGTTCAACATATTCGCTACTCCCAGGTTCCAAATGTGACTGCACCATTGTAATATCCACACTTATGACTGTGCCAAGGTTATAACTGCAAGTCATACTGTGCAGTCAGCAAATAACGTTATACAATTCCCATGCTGTTCTTTTCCAATGAAGCTCTCCAACGAATTGGTCTGCCAGGAAGCTCTCCAAAAGAATTGGTCTGCAACGAAGCCCTCCAATGAATTGGTCTGCAATGAAGCTCAGCCACAGATGCTATCCAATGAATGGTCTACACTGATTGCTCTCCAATGAATGGTCTGCAAGCGGATGCTCTCCAAATGCATGGTCTGCAACTTGCTACTGCATGACTCCTCTCTACTGCTGTCTATATTACACTGCTTGATGTTCTCCCAATATGGTTGCTAATAACTGCCTTCCCCTGCATAGTTGTTACACTGGCTTTTATTGCTTTCTGATAACTGTAGCAATTAATCCTTGTCCAATCAGGTAACATCTTTTATCCAGAAATATTTGCAATAAGCAAATATCTCTTGGAATTATCATCCACCATTATGTTACTTAACTTCCTCAATTATCAGCGCACGATCTACAACAACCACTCGAACAAATTCTAGTTTTTCTGGAGTGCACAACGTCTGCCATTTTTACAAACACTACAGTAAGAAACAGGAAAAAAGTATGCATGACTTTTTGCTTGTCAGCTTATCAGTTCTTTTAATCTCTATTCTCTTCTAATTAGAATAAATATGGTTTTCTCAATATTTTTTCCCCAAATAACATGTTTTTCCAAATAAATATAATTATTTCCAATATACACATTTATATAAGTTGATTTTAAATTATTTCATTTATTTATTTACACAGCTTTATTTTAACACATTTTTTATATATCTACTTCTGGAGTAACAATTACGAAAGTTATAATTATTCAACCATGAAAACACTACACTTCCTCCCCTCCAGAAGTTAAAAAAATGACTTCATTAAACATAATCATTCAAATGGACAGGCTTTCTTTTATTATGTATGGGTCTAAATGACATGCTTGTGTCCGGTTTATGGTGGAAGTCATTCCTCTTTTATCTCATTGCGTGTCTTTGGGTTAATCTTAATTTCCTGAGGTTGTAGTTGAAAAAACACCCATCTGTATGTCTTCTGATTCTCTTTTTCATATATGATCTACATGTCTATAATTTTGTCCATTAACTCTGGTAATTTGATATATTTGTCTTGATATCACTTTCTCGATTGTTCCTTTTAAACATAGTTCATGAAGGATGTCTCTTACCCACACTAAATCACTTATTTCAAATGATTTCCATATTGTTGCATTGCACACGATGTTTTGAGCAATGGGACAAAATATCTAACTTAGTTCTTAATTTCCACCCACATAATTCTGCCGGTGATTTTCCGGTCACCGTTGATGGAGTTGAATGCTGGTTAAACATAAATTAACAAAGTTTATTATATATTCACATTTTTATTCTTTTTTATACATTTCTTTACATATCTTATGGCATTTTCCGCTAATTTGTTTGACTCAGGATGGTACGGTTATTTATTATATACATGTTTGATCCCACAACTAGTAAAAAAATTATTTAGTTCTTTGCTTACAAAAGCAGTACCATTATCTGATATTACCACCTCAGGAAAATCATGTATATAAAATATTGTTCTTAAACAGTACAGTTTCTGGTGCACTACTATTTTTCATCAGGTGACACTATCCATTTTGAAAATGCATCTGTCGCAATGAGGATTAGTTTTCCCTCAATCGGACTTGCATGATCTATATGCAAATGTTCTCAAGTTTTAGATGCTTTAGGCCAGGATATATACTGCTTCAACAGTACTGAGCTTTCCATCTGACATGGTGAACACTTTTTAATAAATTTTTCAATGTCATTATTTGCCACCACCAGACATAACTATGTACCAAAGCTTTTGCACACACTATGCCAGGGTGCCTGTGATGTAATAAATTTAATACCTTATGTCTTCCTGCTGGAGGTATGACTATTCTGTCCTTCATGACTATACATCCCCTACATATAGATAAGTATTCTCTGTTAACCCAAAACCCGGTTGCTTAATTAATTGGTTTATATTTGGGCCAACCTTTCTTAATACAGTTTGTCAACCAATGATAACCTTTATCTTCCTTAGTCCACAACTGTACTCTTTACTATTTACAATCTCTGATTTTATGCTATCTATGTAATTAACTTCAATTTCACTCTCTATCAGCTCATTATTACTGCATGGGTAATTTCCTTTTCCTTCTTGTATTTTAAAATAAAATCATATGCAAACAATACTTTATACCATCTTAACATATGAGAGCTTAAATGTTCTGAACTTGTATGGTCACTTCTGAAAATTCCTAACAATGGCTTATGATCCATTATTATCTTGAAATTATTGGCCAAATATGAATTGGTGGAATTTCTTCAATGCAAAAATGATTGCCAGCATCTCTACCGATCTGGCTGTAATTTGTTATTGCCTTAGACAAAGTTCTGGATGCATATGCTACAGGGTGCTCACATCCTTTATTGGATGAGCTAGGACAGCCCCTAACCCCCATCTGATGCAACAATGGTGATTCTAACATCTTGATTACTATCAAAATGTATTAACAGCTTATCTGACACCAATAAATCTTTAGTCTCTTCAAAAGCTTTCTCATGTGTCTCAGTCTAGCTCCATCATTGTCCTTTAGGCAATAAATCATATAGCGGAATTGCAACCATCACTTTATTTTTTAGGAAAGGTTCAAAAAAATTTATAAGACCCAGAAAAGCCTGTAATTGTTTTACATTTTTGGTCTTAGTGTTTTTAACTGCCCAAACTTTGTCAGTCAATGGGTGCTTCCCTTTATCTGAAATATTATGACCAAGAAAATTTAATTCTTGTGCTTCCCATACACATTTTTCTAATGTAAGTTTTACACCTGCCCTATTTAACCTCTCACATACTTTAAAAACTATCTCTTAAATTTCTACTAGATGTTGCTGTTATTAAGATATCATAATATGGTGTCACCCCTTCAAAACCTTGCAAAATTATGTTTAGCTTTGCCTGAAAAATATTCAGTGCTGTGGTGATTCCAAACAGCAAATGGTTGCACTTATATAACCCAAAAGGTGTGATTAGTGTTAGAATTTTAGACATGTTATCTAACTTTAATCTGGTGGTAAGCAGATTTCAGGTCTAATTTAGCAAAATATTTCACCTTCGACAAATTAGCCAATATTTTCCATACATTTGGTATCGGATACATACCATTATTCAAATATTTATTAGCCATTGTGCAGTAATCACAATCTATTTTTCCCATTTGATTTGGTTATTACCACAATCAGCATGGCCCATTCTGAATACATAAGGTTTAATATGCTTTTGCTAATGCTTTTAATTTGTCTTCCACTTTTTGTCTTTGTGTG
Organism: Epiperipatus broadwayi; assembly: GCA_028023455.1. Classification (NCBI taxonomy): domain Eukaryota; kingdom Metazoa; phylum Onychophora; class Udeonychophora; order Euonychophora; family Peripatidae; genus Epiperipatus; species Epiperipatus broadwayi. Next base: position 233,065 of record JAQFVV010012580.1, read on the forward strand.
AAAGGTATTTTTCACAGATTACACATTACTGGTCTTACATTATCAGCTAAATGTTATTTCCACTGGGTTTGTTTTAATTAAGCCTGGTTCTTCTGTGAATAAGTTTGAATATAATTTTAAAATTTCTTTTTCTAACAAAATCTTTTTAACAATGGAAAAATGTATCCCCATGTGACAGCCATTCTCTCCCTATTAACAGATGTATATTTTTCTCTACTATGTAAATTGGCAGTATATATACCTTCTCCATAAAAGCAATTGGAGTGTTTACTTTTCTAAATACATTTATTGGATTATCATTGACATCCTTTACTTTTATGTCCACTTTCTGTATTTTAATGTTTGTGGTGTCTTTAGATATTTCTTTTCATTTATTTATACATAACAGCAAAATACCTGACCCACTATCTACTTTTATATTTAACTCAGTACCCCATATTTTCTCGGCATTGTTATATTTTTTCTTAATATTTGCTTCTTCATAATTACAGCTCAATTGTCTATATATCTTTTGTATGAGGCTATTAAATTTTCTTTTGCCTTGCAGTTGTAACAGTTTTCTTTCCTCCACTTACACTTCTTTGCTAAATGCCCTGTTTTCCCACAGCAGAAACACTTGTCTTTTCCTCAGCCTTTCTGTTTTCATGGTGCTTTTTGTCAATTTTATATATTGCCATTTTCCTTATCTCTTCAGCCTTGTTTCTAAAAGTAAAGCTTGCCTATTATTGTCTTGTACACTATTCCTTTTTTAATGGCCATCTCATATGTCGAATCGGCTTCCATTAATGTTTGCCATAGTCTTTCATCTACCATTCTTCACAATAACTAGTCCATTAAAACCTGATCCATGAAATCACCATAGTCACAGTTTTTTGCTAGCTGCCTTAAAACAATTTCATAATCCTTTATTTTCTCCTCTTTGGCCTGTTTACGATTTCTAAGAACTAATCTGGCAATGTGTTTAGACAGTCTCAGGCTAAAATAGTTTGCTAATTTTTTTGATTAGTTCTTCAAACATCTCTCCGTCTGTTACTGCCCAGTACACAATTTATTTACGATTTCAATAACCTAATGTTCTTCCAGACACAATAGGCTGGCAACTTTTTTATCATTATCTGTTATGCTTAAAAATCTCTAACTGTACAATGTATAAAGGCCATTCCTGCAGATTTTCAATCCCAAATTCAGTAATATTATTTTGCCCTAATGACTTTTTATACTTTCGTACAACTATTTCCAACTATATCTATATAAATCTGCCTTCATTTAGCTCATCTGCAACTGTTGACTGTGCCAATCTTGTAATGTCCTTGCCCTTTGAGCCAAAATGACCAGGTCAACAAACAGAACATATAATAGAAATAAAATTCTAACTTCACAAAAAGAAAAACGATACTCACAAACTTAACTAGAGCTATTTATTTAAGAAATGGAATTTTCCAATTACAGTATTGTAATTTAAAACTCGACTGCCCAGAAGGCTTATATAAATAATTAAAAGATCGGGATCTGCTATAATTATCCTAGTCATACTTTAGCACCTTCATATCTGATAATCTGGGTTTGCCTCTCTTGTTCCCGATCTACTGACAATTACTATTCACTCTGGTAAGAAACAAAAAAAGTGCACATGAACTTTTCCTTCACAGTTTATATAGTCTGTATTTTCTCTTATCAGTTCTTTTAATCTCTGTTCTCATCTAACTAAAACAAATATGGCTTATTCTTTCGATATTTTCCCCCCCAAATAACTTATGTTTTCCCTAATAAATATAATTATTTCCATTATACACATTTATAAAAGTTTTGATTTTAAATTATTTCATTTATTTATTTACACAGCTTCATTTTAACACATTTTTTATATATCTACTTCTGGAGTAACAATTACGAAAGTTATAATTATTCAACCATGAAAACACTACAGTAAAATGATTAGCAAATTGATTTAAAATAATTATACATATATTTTAATAGAAAATATTATGTATAGTAATTTTAAAAAAATAAAGAAAGAATACCCTTTTTTGTTAGAGGGCATATTGATTTTATTATCATTTTGTAATTTCAGCAAACTACTTTTTAACTAATTATGACAATTCCGATGCGATATACTATGGCTTCTCTTTTCTTGGACTCATAAATCTCAGCCACTATGCCCAGAGATACATATTAGCCATCTTTTCTTTTTATTCCCCACCCTATATTTTTCCCATGATCTTCTCTATCCTGCTCCATCTTATTTCCACAACATGTTTATCCTATGGTCTTTATATCTAAATCCCCCTTTTCCCATAACCAGCATAAAAACCAAGAACCCACTTTCTGTATAATGACTTTGTTTATATTTATTTTAAATGCTACTATATAAATATGACTTACACTAAAGATGCATATACACACAACTGAATTTTTAAATTCTTTATATATTAAAATAATGCAAAATAAATATGTATCAGTGTGGCTGAGTGCTTCAAGGCACACAGTCCTCATAGTCATAGCCATATTGTAACTAACAAAATTAGAAATGCAAATGACTTTATTCCATTTCTTAGATATATTGTAGCATGTGTCTTTTCTGTTGATGGTGTGATTGGCTTTAGCAATATAGCGAACCTCTTTCACTCTTTTTTAAGTTGTGTTTGTTCTCTGCAAACAACCACAGGGTCTTTTGGTTCACAATCATGCCCTGCCAAGCTGTGATGCTGAGCAAAAACTGAGTCATGAGCTGGGTCTGCTAGTGCTTTGTTGTACGAATATATATGTTGAGACAGCCATGTAGATAGAGAGGCTCTGTTCTCACCCAAGTACGAGGCAGGACAATTTGACACAGGGCAGGCAATATTGTACAACTTTTGAGATGGTTGTGTGACTGGTAATATGTCTTTAGTGTTGTTTGTTATTTGCACCCTTTCTGTATGTAAGCATTTATCTTCAATTAGCAGATACCTAATATTTTCTATGTCTTACATTACTTGCAGAATAAATCATCCACATTACTCCATTTATGTGTATATTCTGTTGTTGCTAAAGATCCTATTTGGACCTGCCTCAACTGCCATTAAATTAAAAAAAGCAAAAACAAAGCAGAAGCAAATGTTATCAATTCAAATTCATATTTTAATGTTAGCAGTTTGTCTATTTATTAAATGCATTTCATTCCTATTTATAAAAGTTGCCTCTTTAATTTTTCTTTTATTATGGTTTCTCTCTTCATGAAGAATTTTTACATTTTCAAAATCAAATTTAAATTTATATTTACATGTTTTTTCATGATCAAAGGAAAAAAAACATGTAAATATAAATTTGATTTTGAAAATGTGAGAATTCTTCATGAAGAGAGAAACCACAAATTAAGGAGGCAATTTTTATAAATAGGAATAAAATGCATTTAATAAATAGACAAGCTGCTAACATTAAAATACAAGATTCATGGGATTTGAATTGATGACGTTTGCTTCCACTTTGTTTTTTGTTTTTTTAATTTAATGGCAATTGAGGCAGGTTTAAGAAATTAACCGAAAGTACTTCTGCAGATTTATGGATTATTTATAATCATTTATTACCATTAATTTTATTTTATTATAATTATAATTTTGTTTAATTAATGGACATTTTATTTATATATATATATATTTTATACTGGTTGAAAATGTATATCCATTCAACAAGATTTAGAATCTGAGCAAAAGTACCCTGAATCCAATCATGCCTGAGATACCCAGGTCAGGAGCACTCATGAATTCGAACCTGTTTGCCCATTCCATAAATCTATAACACCATGGATAACACTCATGGTGATATCATGTAGATTAATTATTTCTCGGCCCAGAGCTGCAGCGTATTACATGAGACCTACAATGATGATGATGATTTTTGGAAGATATTGAGTGAACCAAGAGATAGCTTAAATAAGATCTAAAAACTATATTAACTAAATGATAGGATTTGAATACGAAATAATATTTTATGACACAGATTTATTAAATGATTCAGACATTTATACTTTCCGATTTCCCACTGCATAGTGAGTTTACACAAGAATCAAAAATATATTTACCATTAATGTCTTTAATACAGACGGATACATAGTGCAGTTGTAATATATATAACTATTCAAAATTTAAATGATTTAACAATAATGATTTGCGGTTGTTTACATAATTTATTTACCATAACGTTATTTGGTTTGATACATTTATATAGTGCGGAAGCGTATATAGAAATATTTAAAATTACATGTTTATGAGTAAGTAGTAAAATACATTTCAAGTTGGTTTTGTTTTAACACAATTCAATAGTGCGTGAGCACACGTAAAAATATTCAAAGGTTTACAGGTTTTATAAATGAAAGTTAAAATAGCATTTAATATTGGTTTTGCTTTATTACATTTCGATAGTGCGGGAGCGCACAAAAAAATATTCAAAAATTTACAAGTTTCATAAATGAATGACAAAATAGCATTCAATATTGATTTTGCTTTAATACACTTATATAGTGGGGGAGCGCACGTAAAATTATTCATAAGTTTACAAGTTTTATAAATGAAGGCTAAAATGGCATTTAATATTGATTTTGCTTTAATACATTTCTATAGTGCGGTAGCACATGAAAAATGTTCAAAAATTACATCACTGAGACAGTACATTTATCTGGTGGTAGACGAAATTCATATATATAATATTCATAAGGCAGGAATACGATTGCAAAGGTTTCACTAATTCATTAAATAATAACTTAACCATATTACGTGGAGACACTTTTCATTAATGTTATTAACAAAATAATTCATAACTCGTTTTAAAGAAACAACAGTTATTTGAAACATATTGAACTGAATATTTTATTCATATAATATTTTCGAATTACATATGTGAAACTAACTTGGTACCTTTGCTTGATTGTAAGAGGAGGGGAGAGCAGTTTGAAATAATTGGATTAAAACTCAAACGAAATTACTTAAGAGATAAATGGTTAGTAGGTGTATTAACACTATAGAATTTACTAACTAGGCAAAATATAAATATAAGTGGGGAATGGCAGTGTGTGCATATATCTTAGGAAGGCAGATACGGCATCTTGGCTGATTTACACTTTATAAATCAAATAACGACGATGATGAAGTATGCCGCTTCAGGCGGACTAATACTTAGAACGAACTTTCTAGGTGTGAAGTTGCAATGATCCGGCGTACGACTATCCATGCAGAGCTCCCACAACACTAGCAAAAATATCCAGAAGTTAGGTCATACTCCTGATTTGGACCTATGAAGAAATAATTCAAGATGCCCTGGAGTGAGGAGCAGGTGAATCAGAAGTGACGAGATTCCCCAGAGCGAGGTACGGGCGAATCGGAAGAGAATCGCTTTCTAATTTATGCAAACAATGCAGTGATAATAGTAATATTTCTAGATATTTAAAAATAATAGTTACGGCCTACGAATGGTTTAGCAAATCTATAGCACGAATACATTTCCATACTCCCATATCAAATTATAAGACTAAATCAATAAACTTTTAGTCATTTTATTCTAGCTTAAATCTCCCCCACCCTCCTAACTTACTTTTATTTTAAAAAATGTATTAGCGTAATTTAAACGCTAATAAGGAATAATTATTCCACAACTTTAGCAAACCTTGGGCACATCAATAAACAAAACAAAAGATTTAGAAATTTATCCCAGATGAAATAAGACTTGTAATAAAAATACATTAATAAGAACCGCACGATTCCCAATAGAAAAACTTTCATTATTCATTAACCCAACCCTACGAGCTTAGTGAAACATTATTAACTAAATGATTTAATGCAATCAACCCCCCCCCCTATTTCTATAGAAATAGAAATATAGCTCGTGTGATTGGAGTTAACCAATATTCTACATTTCATATACATATATAAAATCAAAACAACTATTAATATCAAAATTTTACCGCATAAAAATAAAACAATTATAAAAGCAAGCATGAATCGGATGAATAGAATTACATTTAGATAATTTATGGTTTAGAATCGATAACATAATGCTCGCCATTTTGCGAGTTATTTAAGATATTACTTAAATGATAAAACAAATATTATAATTTATGAAATTTAGATAATCAAGAAATTAGCAGCACTAAATATTGTGAATGAATACATCTACATGTTTAACAATAGCAGTGATGTCTTCAAGGGAGGCAGGAATGCATTCTTCTTTGGATGGGCATCAGGTCATACACTGGCGGCATGATGTCACTCCGGCTCAGCATGATAAGGAGATATCGTCTCAGGTCAAGGGGAATAGTGGCTTGAAGTCCCTTTTCTACTCAGACATTCTGGGGATGACCGACGTGGAATAGGTTAGCAACTGTAACTTAAAATTAGCTCTCCCCTTTACTGGGTTCAGATCTAGCAGCATTTATACTCTTTTTTCTGATGATGTTAGAAAGCACTTAGCTGCCAGACCCGAGGCACTTTATCCACTTAGCAGATCTGTAGTTTCTGACTGGATGCATTCTTTGTTGGAATAAAATTTAAAAACAATGCATTCCTGTCAAAAGTTTCTCACATGATTGTTTTAAATGTAGTCTTGTGATTTTAAAACAAAAAATGGATAAATTTTCATTAAAGGATTTTTACATTATTATAAAAATTATAAGTTTTAGATGGATAAATGGGTTTCTGGCAATTGTCTTAGTTATATTTGAGAATCTTATGACAAGGATTGCGTCATCTTCAATTCTTCTACCACCACGACTTAAATAAATAATATATTAGATATAACTTGACATATACATTAAATATATAAATTTGTATTTAAACTATATTTTAGCAATAATCTCCCATCTCCTATAATATATAGACACCCATTACTCATGCACATGAATTAAAATAACAAAAAAAATATTCACTTATTAAAATTAATCATTTTAAGATATTTATATATATATGTCAATTATCACTTTATTAGTTTAAATACAAAATATATGCATTAATAAATATATATACATGCGTAAGGATGGAGTTTGAATATGGTTTGGTGGTGGGAGATTCTGAGTGGGCTGTGAAGCTTGATCTGAGTATCAGGTCAACTGCTTCAATATATATATATATATATATAAAGACTTTTTACTCTCATATTAGTTTTTCATCTCTCAAACTCCCTATTTTTTATTAATGCACCTAGTCTATCCCATTTCTTGCCACTATAATACTCAACAATTCTTTTAACACAATCATCCCACCCTTTGCATAAGTACACTGACAGAAAGTCTTTATCCCAATATTCTGCATATTGTACTACCTTTCTCACTTATCTTGTTGTCTTTCCTTTACTCATAATCCAATTATATACTATTTTGCCTATTTTCTTATCAATAAATTGCTATCTACCAAACATTTTTTTTTTTTCATCTCTCATATAAAAAGTGACCATTCCATTTCTCCTTGAATTGCCTCCACACATCTGCATCTAATGCATGTCTTTCTACTTGTTTTTGTACTTTTTCTAAGTAATATATCCAAATCTTTACTAACACATCATTACTATAAGTTAATCGTACTACTGCCACTCCCTTTCATACAATTCTTGCTACATTATATACGAAAATACTATTAATTTCTTTGTTGGTCTCTTTCTTTTTTCCTTCATTTATCCATTTTTTTTATTCATCTAAGCAATTTCTTTTATTACTTAAGATGATTCCCAAATAGTTATACCTATTCACTAAATTTCACTTTATAATCCCAATAAAAATTCATTCTCTTTCTAGCATTTATCATCATTACTTTTGATTTAACTTCATTAAATTTAATCCCTATTTCTTTGCCCACCCTTTTTCATGTTGTCAGCATAATTTCCATATCTTCCTTTCTGTGCACAAGAACATATTAGCAAATAAAAGACCTGATAATATATACACTTCCTTGCCATTTTATTAATGGTATCTCTACTCCTCTTTTTAGTCTTTCTATTGCTTTCTCCATTTTTCTCAAATATAACAAAAAAAAAAAATAGGTGAACATAGGGCATCCTTACCTTAGTCCTACCCCACTTTTAAATCTGATTTTATATTTCCTAATTGATACATATAGTAATTATTTTCATATAATCTTTTAGAAATATTCACTAAAACTCCATTTTCCCAAATTTATTAAACTTGCCCATAATCTATTTTTATTTACTCTATCTTATGCCTTCACTATATCTATAAAGACTATATATAACTGTCTGACTGTATTCCTACTCATATTTGTAAGCCTATCTTCTATATGCCTATCTGATCGAAAACCTCCTTGCATTTCTCCCACTATATTATTTTCTTTCATCCATTTTGCGACTTTTCCAGCCACCATGTATGCAAAAGCTTTATATAAGAATGATGTTATTGATATCAGACTATAATTGTTTAACTTTCTTTGATTCTTACCCTTTCCTTTAAATAGCCATATTCTTGTATTATTCCAGCTATCTAGAAATTCTTCTGTGCCATCTTATTAAAACTTGATAATAGATTTAATTTTGTCCTATTTCCTAAATTCATCATTTGTGCTGCTCATCCATCTAAACCTCTTTTTTTTTCATTTTTCAATTTCTTCCCTGCCTCATTCAATTCATTTTTTATAAATCTAATATTTCCATTACAATATGCTTTCATATTTGTTAACATTCTCTCCTTCACATTTAACATCTTTTCTCTATCCACTACATACTTACTTAAGATTCTCTCTAATTCTTCTGTAGACTCCCCTACATTTTTTTAAATGTATTTCCAAAAAATTTTATTCCCATCTCTTCCACTTTTACTAATATCCTTCAATGATTTACTATTTAATTTTATTCTCTCTATATAATTATCTATTTTAGTCAATCTTTTTTAAGAAATACTTTTACAATTTAATATTAACAACTTTTTCACTTTCTCTGTTTTTAATAGCACCTTTATATTCTCTACATGCTTTTTTCTTCTCTTGAACATTCTTACTAATTCTCAGTTTTCTATTACTTTCATTTATTTGAATACTCTCATCTAAATCCCTATTTACCCCTTTTTCTACTTCACCACACCAGTTTTTATATTCATCTCTGTCAAACTTTTCCATGATTTCAATTTTTATTTTATATTCTTGTAACTTATTTTTATTATTCATTCTCCATCCATGTTTTTCACTATCCTTTCTACTTTTATTACTATTTTCTATCACATTACTAACCAGTTCTATTATAAAGAAATTATGATCACTATTTCTTCATTATCAAACACTTTAATTTTTCATATCCCTCTTTCGCTACTAATACATAATCTATTGTGTGAAATATATTATTTCTAGACCAAGTATATTGTCCCTTATAAATATTTGATAAATTTCCAATGCTCAAATTCACTCTCTGTCAAAAAAATTTCAAAAGCTGTCCATTCTTGTTATTCGTGCCATCAATTGCTTTAATATGCTCATTCATATCCCCTATAACCATTATTTTCTTCATCCTTTTTTTAAAACTTGTATATCCTCAAATAGACATTCATATGTGTTACTGTTCTACTCCTTTATAGTTTCACTATTTCCAGTGGTCATATACACTATAGTCACCATCCATTCTTGTCTTCCTAACATTATCTCAACCATAAATATTCTTGACAGTATTTAAATATTTTTTTCACATAAACTTCAACACCACCATCCTTTTTTCCCTTTCTTTCCTATTTATACACTGACATACCAAGTCTCCCATTATAGGTTCTTCTCTTAGATGGGTTTTCACCACTGCTAAAACTGTAAGCTCTTCGTTTTTAACTGCTTTGCTTAATTCCAGCTACTTTTCTGATCTTCTACCACCTTTGATATTCAAATATCCACTTTTAACAATTTCATTTTTTACAATCCTTTTATAAAGCATTTGGACTCTTTCTTCTCTATTAATTAACTTGTTTATTATTAATTTTACAGACCCATTCTATCACCTCATCTACATTTATATTTAAATCAGCTACCCTTTGTTTATTTTTTACATCCCTTCCTTTCTTCAGATGTGATGCACTATGATTTCTCCTTTATTGAAGTTAGGAATCTCAGCCATATAACCTGTTGGCCACATTACTTTTTACTCCCCAACATAGATTTTCCCCATATTCATTTCTAACCTGCACCATCACATTTCCCACATCATTATCAACTCTATGGCCTTTAATCCAAATGTTCCTTATCTTTTCTCAAATCCAATATAAAAACCAAGAACTCATATTTTGTATAATCACTTTGTTTATATTTATTTTCCCACAACTTCATTATTTTTACCGTTTCTGCTTGTAGGCATTTTCTTCCAATTAACTGCTGCCAAATATTTTCTATGCCTTTCTTACATATCTTGCAGACTAAATTACCTATATTTTTCCATCAATGGGTATATTCTCTTGTTTTTAATTATTCTCTTTGAGCCTTAAACTGTAAACTATTTTTCTTGCTATAATTATAAATTGTTTTACACCAAATATTCTGTTTACTTCTATATATATTTAAATGTTTTCTACTCTTCATACTAGTTCTCCAACTTTCTATTTTTTATTAATGCATCTATTCTTCTATTCCATTTCTTGCCACTATAACCCTTAACAATTCTCATAACACAATCATCCTACCTTTTGTATAAGTATACTGACATAAAGTCTTTATCTAATTCTTCTGCATATCATACTATCTTTCTCATCCATCTTGTTGCTTGACCTTTACTCATAACTGAATTAAATATTATTTTAGCTATTCTCTTATTATCCATAAATTACAATCTATGGAACATTTTGTTTTTTGCATCTCTCATAAAAAAACTTGACCATCCCATTTCTTTTTGAAATACCTCCTTTGCCATCCACACATTTTCATGTAATGTATGTCTTCCTATTTCTCTTTGTACTTTTTAAAAATAATCTAACACCTTCTTACTAACGTATAATACATCGATACCACAAGTGAATCATGCTACTGCCACTTCCATACTATTCTAGTTACATCATATTTATTATATGAAAACACTTGATTTCTTTATCAGTCTCTTTATTCTCTTTGCTTCACTTTTCAATTTTTTCTCCCATTCATCCAAGCAATTTCTCTAATTACTTAAGATTATTCACCACATTAAACTTTATATCCCCAAATAAAAATTCTTTCTCTTCTTATTTACTCAGCATTTATTATCATTACTTTTGGATTTTCCTTCACCAAATTTAATTCCATCTCTTTGCCACTCTTGCACGTGTCTTCAGCATAGTTCCATTTTTTCTCTACTTTCTGTGTACAAGAAGATATCAGCAAATAGAAGTGCTGATAATAATATATACCCTTTGCCATCTATTATGATATCTCTACTCCTTTTTTAGTCTTTCTATTGATCTCTCTGACATAGTCCCACCCCATTTTTAACTTTTCCTGATTTTATATTTCCTAATTGATACATATAGTAATTATTTTTATACAGTCTCTTAATAAGATCTACTAAAGGTCCATTCATTCCCAAATGTACTAATTTTACCCATAATCTATTTCTATTTATTCTATCATATGCCATCTCTATATTTATAAAGAACCATATATAACTATCCATCAGTATTCCTACTCATATCTATAAGTTGTGTGATTACAAATAAACTATCTCCTATTTGCCTATTCGATCAAAAACTTCCTTGCATTTCTCCCACTATATTTTCTTCCATTCATTTTGCGACCTTTTCAGCCATCATATATGCAAAAACTTTATATAGCCCACACATTACCATTATCAGTCTGTAGTTGATTAACTTTCTATGACCCTTCCCTTTAAATAGTAGACTTACTCTTGTATTATTTCAGCTATCTGAAAATTCTCTCTTCTGTGCCATCTTATTAAAACATGATAATAGATTTAATTTTGCCCTATTTTCGAAATTCAACACCACTTCTGTTGCCCATCCATTTAAACCTCATGCTTCTTCACTTTTCAATTTCTTCCCTGCCTCATTTAAATCATTTTCTGTAAACCTAATATTTCCATTAGATTACTATATGCTTTCATGTTTGTTATCACTCTGTCCTTCACATCTAACATCTTTTCTATATCCGTTATATACTTATTTAAGATTGTCTCTAATTCTCTAGAGCTACACTCTTTACTCATCATCTAGTAATACTATATCTCTTTCCCCTACATTCTTTTAAAATATTTCCATATTTTTTTACTCCCATCTCTTCCACTTTTATTAATATCCTACAATAATTTACTATTTAATTTCATTCTCTCTATATAATTATCTATTTTGACAACTTCTGTTTTTAAAATACTTTTACCATTTAATATTAACATCTTTCTCACTTTCATTGTTTTACTAGCAAATTTATATTCTCTGCATGCTTTCCCCCTCTTTTTTACACTTTTACTAATGCTCACTTTTCTATTTTATTTTTCTGAATATTCTCACCTAAAACCCTATTTGCCACTTTTTCTACTTCACCACACCAATCCTTATATTCATCCCAACAAACTCTTCTATGATTTCTTCTACTTTTATTTTATATTCTTTTTATTCTTTTCATTCATTCTCTATCCACATCTTTCACTATTCTTTCTACTTTTATTACTATTTTCCATCACATTACTATATTATAAAGAAATTATGATCACTATTATATACTCTCTCTTCGTTATGAAACATTTTAATTTTCCATACTTTATTCATTCCCTCTTTCTTTACTAATTCAGATGTGATGCACTATGGTTTCTCCTTTTTCAATGTCAGGAATCTCAGCCTTTATAGCCAGAGAAACCTGTTAACCGCCTTATCTTCCTTTATTCTTCTTTATCCTGCTCCATCTCATTTCCACATTATCTTTGTCAACTCTATGGCATTTATATCTATACCCCCTTATCTTAATCCAAATCCAGCATAAAAGCCAAAAACCCATTGTTTGTATAATCACTTTGTTTATATTTATTCTCTCATACCTTCATTTTTGTACTCTTTCTGCTTGTAGGAATTTACATTCAATTAACAGATACCTAATATTTTCTATGCCTTCCTTACATAACTTACTGACTAATTCACCAATATTTTTCCTTTTTTTGTGTACATTCCTTATAGCTAATAATCCTGTTTGAGTCTTAAACAGTAAACTACTTTTCTTGCTATTATCCGTTTACTTCTAAATATATTTAAACTTTTTTATTTTCCATACTAGTTCTCCATCTCTCTATGTACCTATTTTTTTATTAATGAATCTATTTTTCTATTCCATTTTTTGACACTATAACAGTTAACAATTCTAACACAATCATCCCATATTTTGTGTAAGTATACTGACATAAAGTCTTTATCCAAATCTTTTGCACATCATAATACCTTTCTCACCTATCTGCCTGTTCTCTACTCATAACCCAATTAAATACTATTTTGCCTATTTTCTTTTTATCCATACATTGCAATATACTGTAACGATATATAAATATGCTGTTACATTAATTTAAAATAAAATCTTAAAGTTCGCAAATAAAAATAAATGTATTAAAAAAAAAACTAAACGCTAAAATTAAAATGTTTGTTAAACGTATATATTCGCACAGATTCAAAACTTTAAAAATATTTTTTTTTATAAATAAAAAAAGTATTTGAACGTACTTTTTTGATAAAAAAATACAAGATTTAAATATAAAAATATTTTAATAAAGAAATAACGTAAGTTAAAATAAAAACAGGTATTAATTAATTCCTGTAATCTGTAAATGGAAATGATTGTTTATTAATTGAAAAGCAAGCTAGCCTTGGGCTCTTGTGTAATTAAAAAGTCAGATGAAAATTAGATAAGGAATAAAGAATTAGCTTGTCCAATATAGAAGCAGCAAATAAAGGCCTGGACCATAACGAAAAAATGGAACAGTGACGTTTTTGTTCATGGAATCCATAGGAGGATTATAAAAAGAGAAATATTCAGTTTCCTGACAGTTTTCGAACTTGATTTGGTGAGACGAACGACAAGATACACTTGTCGTTCTCTCCCACTTATTTTAAAAAAATGAACTGACTGTGATCCCAAAATGAACCAGCTAATGCTACCTCCGGAACATCTGACCGGGTTTTCAAATAAAGACTCCGTGGAAATTTACATCAAGAGCAGTGATTCTTCTACTGTAAGCTATTGACATGAACTCTAAAATTTAAAAATAATTAAGAACTTTCGTTCAAGCTTATGAACTTCTATCTGACTTTTAAGTTTAAAATCAATTGGTAATGTTTAATTTTATATGTTTTGCTTTTGATAAAAATCATTTCCATTTTTTTTTCTTATTGTATAAATTATTTAAATGCATGAAATTTAAGTTGGGTATAGATGTTGCATGGATTCGTTAGCGGTTAATTGTGTTGCTGTTTCATATTCGATTGGAATATATAGGTCATTAGTGTCATTGCGGCATCTTATGTTGAATGCTACTGGGCTTCTTGTATTCCCTCTGCAATTGACGTTATCGATGACTTTGTATTTTGATCGGTTATGTTTATTCTGGAACGTTTTAACCGTGGAATCTATGCAGCCGATCTATACTCAACATTATAAAACAAATTGTATAAAATTCATCTGTGCAGAAGTATCTAAATGTTAAATTTAAGTCGGGCATGAATGGCTATATAGATTTGTAAAGTTATATATATAGTTTAAGGGAGGGTAATCTTAGGTTATTCGTTTCGTAGTTGAATTAGCTCAATGGATTGGATATATTTGTGTAATTAGTAGATGTAGTATGAGATCCGCTATGGGCAGGATTGTATATATACGCCACACACCTTCTGTTTGCCTATGGATGGGTTTGTAAGTCGGCAAAGGACCACAGTCCATTCCTATGGAGTTTTTTGTTTATTGTTCTACTCGCCAACAGATGTAGCATTCCTGTTGGTGGAGAGACAATGTCTTCTCTAACTCTACTTACTGTTCAGATGTACATTCCTGACAGTATAGTATTTTGTGTTGTCGTATTTTCATGCTACATTGAATACATAAATGTATCAGATGGATTGGCGCCGGTTTGACTGCGAACTTTTGGCCTAAGGTTAAATAAGGGAAAGAATATTTTCTTTTCAAATGCAGATCTATGTAGTCTATTCATACTCGACTCACTAAATAAATATTAAACTCATTGCAATCTTTTTAAATGTAAAATTAAAGATTAATATAAAAATCTAAAATGTTAAACTTATTCCTCAAATTTAGAATGATTTTATATGTGCGTAAATAAATATTTTTATGTGTTAATTTCTGGCAGTGGCTTTTATTTATTTATATTTAAGATATAAATTAAAGTTATATTTTATCATCTCTGCTACTCCCTGAGCTAGTGACTTGGGCTAACGATCTGAATATTTAAATAAAGTGGAATCTTAACAGCACGTATCTGCCTACTTTATAAATTTTTCTAGGCTCAAATGCCTAGATGGCACCCGTGTATTGCAAATTGTGGTTAGATTCGAACTCCACTTTCGTTTGAATCGTTATAACTGGCTACCCAACTTGGACCGATCTTTAATAAACACGAGTGCCCTGAGAATTTTAAAAGTGAATCATGCCCGTATTTTTTTTTCTGAAATTAGTATAAATATATTTGTTGTATTAACGTAAGGTTATACTTGGAATTATATTTTAAAGGTACTGCCAGTAAGAAAAATTGCGCATATGTAGAAATAAATGTGAGGAATAAAACGTTAATATTAAAATCTAAATAATAAAACGTAATAATAAATATAAATCATAATTTTTTTTTAAAAAGTCTTGTTTAAATTAAAATCTAATCATTTAACTGGCATAAGTAATAGTTAAAAGTAGAAAAGAGGGGGCAGAAATTTAGCTGGTAGTAAGGAATCATCAGTCAACATTTTTTTTACCATTATATTTGTAATTACTGTTTTGTCTTTTAAAAAAAAAAAGGTTTTGTCCTTTTGAAATTTTCATATATAATAAATTTGTGTAACATAATTACTAACACTAAGTAAATTCTTTTTTTTTTTAATGTTTTTATTTTTTTTTGAGGAAGTTTACTGATATGTAACTATATATAAATATGCCGTTACATTAATTTAAAATCCATATAAAAAGAATTAAAACTTCTTTTATGTTGTTATTTTTAAACAATAAAAATTTATTATTATAAGATATAATAAAATATCTATATATACAACAAAAAACATGAAAAAAATAAATTTTCAATAGAAAAGCTTTTTTCGATACATACAATTTGTATCTTTTTCAATATGTCTGCTGACGATTACCGTTAAATACATATAGTGACATCTATTCATAATAAAACCAACTAAAACAATATCAACATCATTATTTTACAAATATATACAATACAACATAAAAATTATATATATTCCTTCATATCATCCTAAAATATATAATGCATTATTAAAAAATTATGTAAATAATAAAAAAGATATAAATATAGGTTGGGCAAATAGTAAAGATTTGGATAAATTAATAGGAAACTATAAAATAATGGATAATTTAAAATATAAGAAAGGAATGGTTTATAAAATTATATGTGGTATTTGTAAAAGAGTATACTATGGACATACATGTAAACAATTAGAAATAAGAGCTAAAGAACATAACGCAGCAATAAATAGGAGAGATGATAAATCCGCTTTGTTTATACATTATTTGGAATATGGTCATAAAATAGATTGTACTAAAAATATATTTGCACTAAATTACTTGAAAAATGTTAATAGGCATAAAGTATATGAAACTAGTTATATTAAAAATAATGGTAGTAATTGCATGAACATTTATAAAGGTTCAATTAATTTGACTAATAATTGGCTAAAATTAGATGAATGGAAAGATAGATAGGCAAAATATCAATATTAATATATTTTATATGTTTTTGAGTATATTTGAATATCCTATACTCAATGAAGGAATATATATAATTTTTATGTTGTATTGTATATATTTGTAAAATAATGATGTTGATATTGTTTTAGTTGGTTTTATTATGAATAGATATCTCTATATGTATTTAACGGTAATCGTCAGCAGACATATTGAAAAAGATACAAATTGTATGTATCGAAAAAAGCTTTTCTATTGAAAATTTATTTTTTTCATGTTTTTTGTTGTATATATAGATATTTTATTATATCTTATAATAATAAATTAATTTAAAATAAAATCTTAAAGTTCGCAAATAAAAATAAATATATTAAAAAGAAAACTAAATGCTAAAATTAAAATGTTTGTTAAATGTATATATTCGCACAGATTCAAAACTTTAAAAATATTTTTTTTTTATAAATAAAAAAAATATTTGAATGTACTTTTTTGATAAAAAAATACAAGATTTAAATATAAAAATATTTTAATAAAGAAATAACGTAAGTTAAAATAAACACAGGTATTAATTAATTCCTGTAATCTGTAAATGGAAATGATTGTTTATTAATTGAAAAGCAAGCTAGCCTTGGGCTCTTGTTTAATTAAAAAGTCAGATGAATAATAAATAAAGAATTAGCTTGTCCAATATAGAAGCAGCAAATAAAGGCCTGGACCATAACGAAAAAATAGAACAGTGACATTTTTGCTCATGGAATCCATAGGAGGATTATAAAAAGAGAAATATTCAGTTGCCTATGGATGGGTTTGTAAGTCGGCAAAGGACCGTAGTCCATTCCTATGGAGTTTTTTGTTTATTGTTCTACTCGCCAACAGATGTAGCATTCCTGTTGGTGGAGAGACAATGTCTTCTCTAACTCTACTTACTGTTCAGATGTACATTCCTGACAGTATAGTATTTTGTGTTGTCGTATTTTCACGCTACATTGAATACATAAATGTATCAGATGGATTGGCGCCGGTTTGACTGCGGACTTTTAGCCTAAGGTTAAATAAGGGAAAGAATATTTTCTTTTCAAATGCAGATCTATGTAGTCTATTCATACTTGACTCACTAAATAAATATTAAACTCATTGCAATCTTTTTAAATGTAAAATTAAAGATTAATATAAAAATCTAAAATGTTAAACTTATTCCTCAAATTTAGAATGATTTTATATGTGCGTAAATAAATATTTTTATGTGTTAATTTCTGGCAGTGGCTTTTATTTATTTATATTTAAGATATAAATTAAAGTTATATTTTATCATCTCTGCTACTCCCTGAGCTAGTGACTTGGGCTAAGGATCTGAATATTTAAATAAAGTGGAATCTTAACAGTGCGTATCTGCCTACTTTATAAATTTTTGTAGGCTCACATGCCTAGATGTCACCTGGGTAGTGCAGATTGTGGTTAGATTCGAACTGCACTTTCGTTTGGATCGTTATAATACCAAATATTTTTATTTTGTTTTTTGCATCTCTCATATAAAAACTTGACCATCCCATTTCTCCTTGAATTGCCTTTTTTGCTGTCCACACATCTGCATCTAATAAATGTCTTCATACTTCTCTTTGTACTTTTTTAAAGTAATCTAACGCCCTTTTACTAACACATACCACATAGTTATAAGTTAACCCTGCTACTGCCATTCTTACACAATTCTAGCTACATCATATTTATTATATGAAAACACTGTTAATTTTTTTATCACTCCCTTTTTATTTACTTCATCCACCAGTTTTTTCTACCATTTATCCAAGCAATTTCTTTGATTTCTTAAGATGATTCCCAAATAGTTATACCTACTCACCACTATTAACTTTATATCTCCTGATAAAAATTCTCTTCTTCTTTCCCCAGCATTTATCTTTCACTAAATGTAAACCCCATATCTTTACTCACCCTTCCATATGTTTTTATCACTGTTTCCATATCTTCCTACTTTCTGTGCACATAAAGTCATCATCAGCAAATAAACGACCTAATAATGTATATACTCCCTTGCTATTTATTAATGGTATCTCTACCCCTCTTCCTTGTCTTTCTATTGCTCTCTCTTATTTTTCTCAAATATAACAAAAACAAAATAGGTGACATTTGATATCCTTGCATTAGTCCCACATTATTTTTAACTTTAGCTGATTCTATATTTTCTAATTGATACATATAGTAATTATTTTCATACAATCTCTTAATAAGATCCATTAAAGCTCCATTGATTCCCAAATTTGCTAAACTTACCCATAATTTATTTCCATTTACTCTATTATAAGCCTTCTCTATATCTATAAAAACCATATATAACTATCTACCTGTATTCCTACTCATATCTATAAGCTGTGTGATTATAAATAAACTATCTACTGTACATCGATTCGATCAAAAATTCCTTGCATTATATAATACTGATGTCCCACTATCTGCCTATAATTGTTTAACTTTATATGATTTTTATCCTTTCCTTTAAATAGTACAATTCTCTCTTCTGTGCCATCTTATTAAAACATTTGCTCTGTTTTTTAAATTCATCACCATTTCTGCTGCCATCCATCTAAACCTCCTGTCTTTCTACTTTTCAAAGTCTTCCCTGCCTCATTCAATTCATTTTCTTTAAACCTAATATTTTTATTTCTATATGCTTTCATGTTTGTTATCACTCTGTCCTTAACATCTAACATCTTTTCTATATCAATTACATACTTATTTAAGATTGTCTCAAATTCTTCTGTAGAACCTACATTTCTTCTTTTAATATATTTTCAAAATTTTTTATTCCCATCTTTTTCATTTTTATTAATATCCTACAATAATTTACTATTTAATTTCATCCTCTCTTTATAATTATTTATTTTGCCAACTTCTTTTTTTTAATACTTTTCCAATTTAATATTATCTTTTTTCACCTTTGTTTTTAATAGCACATTTATATTCTCTGCATGCTTTCCCCCTCTCTTTTACATTTTTACTAACTCTTACTTTTCTATTAATTTTATTCTTCTGAATATTCTCATTTAAATCCCTATTTGTCACTTTTTCTACTTCACCACATCAATCCTTATATTCACCCCCAACAAACTCTTCCATGATTTTACCTACTTTTATTTTATACTCTTCTAACTTATTCTTATCATTCACTCTTTCACTATCCTTTCTACTTTTATTACTATTTTCCATCATATTACTAACTATTTCTGTTATAAAGAAATTATAATCACTATTACATACTCTCTCATTATTATCAAACACTTTAATTTTCCGTACTTTATTCAGTCATTTCCGTTCATCTGCCATCTCTTGGCTATTTTTGACCTCTTTTTCTTTCTTTTGTGCTCATTTACCTTAAAACTGCTTAATCTATATTAAAATTTTAATTTGGAAAAAATCTTAATTATTGACTTTTGTAAATAACAATGCCATATATTTTCATTGTATAATAAATAACATCTATTTTTAATTAACCTAAATTGCTTATATTTTTATTTAATTCTAAAAATTTATTGTCTTATTTTTATAGATATTTAAAAAATTACATCTGTCCAAGTTATTTTATTTATTTATATATATTCTTTATATATGTTGAAGTGGAATCTGAGATTCAGATTGCGCTTCACAGCTCACTTCAAATCTTCCGCTACCAAGCCAAATTCAAACCCTATTCTTGCATATACATTCCACTCACTAACACATTTTTTGTTCCTTTTCTTGATATATAAACTAACATACTTCTTAACAAAGATATATGCATAAATATCTGAATTTAAACACACCCACAAAAAAGGAAAATTAATAAATACGCAATAGGTAACGGAGGATTAATTGTAACATACTTATAATATCAAAATATATTTTATTTTCTGTATTTTTTATTTATTTATTAAAGTTATAGTAAATATTTAGTAATTGCAGCTCAGATGTATATAGATATTGTAAAGACAAACCTACTGAGCAAATATTTACTAGAAAAAGTTTGTTATATCTCAATCTATAAAATTTTGTCTTTTAAATTATTTTTGCTATTAAACTCTACTTTTCTTTTTAAATCCAAGATGGAAGATGCGATTGTAATTAATGAAAATTAATTAAAGGTGAGAAACTTAATCTTGTTTAATCTTCTAAAATAACTTTAATTAAAAGTTTTTCTAAAATCAAAATTAGAAACTAAACTAATTGATTTACTTTTGTCACAAATATTTTTTATCAAATTAATTTCGGTTTGAATACATGTTATCTAACAATGGCATCTTCCAGCACAATGGATAAAGCTTATATAGAAATTCTTTTGAAAATTAGATTAGAGAATGATTAGCAGTGACCAATCCAGAAAACATTCCACAAATACCGGGGCATAGTATAAAATGGGCTCATTTTGACCAAGAGAGAGAACTAAACAGTCAATGAAAGAGTTGCCAAATAAATCCACATTTGCTTAATTTCAATGTGTCATGAGTAAATCCACTTCACCTTTCTCACCGTTTGAGATGGCCTGAATAATCAACTTACTACCTGCCTGATAACTATGCTCGTCAAACTAGATCTAGTTCTCTGAGGGAAATCTGAACATCACCAAAAGAACAGCCAAGTTTGTACAGAGGTAATAATTTCAAGTGCTGCTAGACTTAAATTTACATTGAATAATTTCAAATCTCACCTATCTGTTTCTTTAAACACTTTGTAAAGCCTTCCTTGTAAAATTTAATATTAATTATGAATTAATCAATCTGTAAAGTCTTACCTTGTTAGTCAAATGTACTTTGTTCTCTCTATATAACTTAACAGTAATCTCTCCTACATTAAACCTCTCCTGAACAATTACTATTTCTTAATTTTACATCTATGTGGCAATATTTTATTTTCATTATTATATTTTGTATTTTCATATACTAAATTATATGTCAATAATTTTTTCGAGATTCACAAGCCTCTCCACTATCTCTTTTAAAACCCCTTTCTTACTTTTCATAGGGTGAGTTTTTGATAATAATAAAAAAAAACGAATTTGTTATTCTTATTATAGTGGATGCCTGCAAGTCTGGGGAAGTAAAATAAAAATCCGATAATTATTGTACAATGTTATTTTCGAAAAACTAAGTAAAAATTTGTTTTCTTAGAAATGTTTTTTTTTTATTAATTAAATAATAGTGTCAACTTTTAAAAACTTTAAATATATTTATATGAATTAAATGAATATTATTTTCTTGAAATCACTAACCACCACCACTTTATATATATCTAATAATCTATAAGGTATTTATGAAAGCACTTAAAACCAATGATTTGTATTAGTTATATGTTGTGGGAAGTTTATGTGTAATTTAAAGTAATAAAAGGAAAGGGGGGATAATCCTATAGTTCTATAAGCTGTTATGTAGCTTTAATTTTATTTATCCCATATCCATGTAGTAAATCAAATCATACTGATATGCTGAGATCTTTATCAATAAAGATAGGTGATAACCGATAATTCTTAGTTTTAAGATTGTATATTTATATTAATCCAAGCGTTATGTGTATACTGGCCTTTAGTTATATATATATTTGCTTCATTTCCTGGGCATATTGGAAAACCCGAGTCACATCTATTTTTACTTCCAATTCCAAGGACAAGGTTTTAAAACCCCTTGGGACATCTTCAGCACTAGATATTATTGCATAGGATCCATTCTGGCAAAAGTCCAGCCTATGGCAATTAAATAAAGCATATTCTTGGTTGTGACCCAACCCTGCCAATGTCTGCAGAGAGTCACCTTCTTTAACCATAAATTGAAGCACTCTCTTGGATCTCAGAATGGATCTCTTCATTGCCATCATACACGTACCGCTCGCCCATATTTTATTATCACTAAAGCCTATCAATGCTCATAAACCATACTATTATGATTATACTAAATGGATTGACATTTTTATATTTTCATTCATACTTTCATATGCGCTATTTTAGCCACAATTATTGTTTCCTAAATTAGCTTCCCACATACATTCTTATTTCGCAAATGCGAATACTATTTTATTAATTAAATATAATTACCATTGCCATCAAACTCAATAATCTTATGTATTGGTTCGAGTGCTATTGTGATATTAATGGTGGATTTAAAGAACTTTAAATATCTGTAATTAAGCGCTATTAACAATCTTAGGTATGCCACATAATCTGTTAATTATTGACGTATAAATAGCCGCATTAGAACAAAGCCATAAATTATTTGTTACTGCAGCATAACTTGAATAAATATGCTCATTTTATTGTATTGTAAGAGGGGTTAATGTCATCTAAGGGAGATGAATGCCCATTTTATTTGTATTTTGACACAAATAATGTAACAATCATATATATATCTCAAGTTAACTTAATAAATCTTATATAAATTTCTAAATATTGAAGTCATTGTTTCATTTATTGAATAGTGATAATATTGATGTTATATGAAAGGTTTAATTTAGTAGATGATCAGATCTCACTAACAATATTCTATACATGAGTAAATTCAAATTAGAGTCTTTTGTATCATAACTTTGCAATGCCAGCGGTGAGAAATAAATTAGATCGATATCATCGGAATTGTTGCTCGTAAGTTGGTAGCTCTGGAAAATAGGCAAATAGGGCAGAGTTCATGAGTGTTCCTGACTTGTGTATCTTGCGCATGATTGGACTCGAGGTACTTTTGCCTAGATGCTAGATCTTGTTATATGAGCAGACAAAACCGACTGGTACAATATACAGTAATAACCATTTGTATATTGAATGGGATTAAAGTTACATTTCTAGAGTAACCTGAAGAAGTTCCTTATTGGAGGAAAAAGGTGTAGTGATAAAACAATTATCTGTCTGTTTGCTTGTTCTTCTTTTTTTGCATTGTTGTGACTAACTAGCTATATTGAGTGAAAATTTTAACTGAGAGTTTTTCAGTAATTTTAAAGACTAGTAATATTTTTAATAATTTTATTAGTCACTCATTAGATTAGAGATTATCCAATAATGAATATTTCTGCAGTGTAATTTTTATTACATCAACACACAAG
Organism: Epiperipatus broadwayi; assembly: GCA_028023455.1. Taxonomy (NCBI): domain Eukaryota; kingdom Metazoa; phylum Onychophora; class Udeonychophora; order Euonychophora; family Peripatidae; genus Epiperipatus; species Epiperipatus broadwayi. Next base: position 256,959 of record JAQFVV010012580.1, read on the forward strand.
GTAGGGAAATTTTTTCTATCGACTTTTAACACCTTGTGGAGAGTTGTAATCATAAACATATGACAAAAGATACATGAAAAAGATTTATGGTCACCAAGATGCACATTTCATTTTGAACCAGCACTCATCTGTTGGCCAAGACCCCAATCTTTTACACATATCTTTATTATTGTTCAGTATATATATATATATATATATATATATACTGAACATATATATAAAGATATATATATATATATATATATATAGCAAATGATTATAGTTTATTTGATAAGTATCAAATGTGCAGCTCCATTTATGAAATTATATTAATAATTTTTTATTAGTCATTCATTAGACCAGAGATTATCCAATAATGAATAATATTTCTATAGTTTAATTTTCATTACACAACTGTCATGCACAGTAGGAAATGATTTCTGTTCACTTTTAACACATTGTGGAGGGATGTAACCATAAACATATGACCAAAGACATGAAAAAGATCTATGATCCCCCAAATGCACATTTCATTTGCTATCTATACATATGCTGAACAATGATAAAGATATGTGTAAGAGATTATGATATGGACCAACTGATGAGTGCTGGTTCAGCATGAAATATGCATCTTGGTGATCATAAATCTTTTTCACATGTCTTTGTCATATATTTATGATTACATCTCTCCACAAGTTGTTACAAGTGGATAAAACTATTTCATACCTTGCATGAGAGTGGTGTAATGAAAATTACACTACAGAAATATTATTCATTATTGGATAATCTCTAGTGTAATAAGTGACTAATGAAAATGATAAGAAATCAAGTGATTTGTGTCAAAATTGTGAGGGTAGCATATTTGACACATCAAATAAACTTTAGTCATCTATCTATCTATCTATCTATCTATCTATCTATCTATCTATCTATCTATCTATCTATCTATCTATCTATCTATCTATCTATCTATCTATCTATCTATCTATCTATCTCTCTTTCTCTCTCTCTCTCTATATATATATATATATATATATATATTGAAGCAGTCAATCTTAGCTTAAGATTGAGCTTCATAGTTCCATCTATTAACCTGTGGTTAAACTCTATATCCATCCCGCTCCTTTTGTCGTGTATATATATTTTATGTATACATTTGAGATGCGCACCTAAATTATAAAATTTTAACTCTTAAATTAACATTTTTATTATTATTAATTTTATGATTATTAATTCTTTTTATTAAAATACATAGGTGCAGTTCAAATATATACATATAGGAGTAAAATACTAACAAAATATTGATTTTTTGTAAATATTTTATTATAGGTCATTTTTAAACTTTTTCTTTTTAAAGTACTTTTTTTTTTTAAACTGTATATTTTGTAAAATACAATATGGAAGATGCTACAGTTAATTATCTAAAAATAATTCAAGGGTTGGAAGCACTATTGTTTTAATCTGGGATAGGTATTTTAATTAAAGTTCTTACTTAAAAGGGGATTAAGATTAAAGATTTTCTTTTATAAACATGTTGTCAAATCTATTTCTAATCTGGAAATAGATTTGAATTTATTTTTGGACGTTATCTTACTGTTGCACCTTCAAAAACAATCGATAAAGAAAAAGTATAAAATGGCTGAATTTTGAGTCACAGATTAGATTAGCTACTAGTGAGAGAAGTGATTGCTGCTAGACACCATGCTGTTTTGAAATCTAAAAATGTAGTAAAAAGCTTTTCCCAACCCTTGTGGGTCATCTGCTGCCGTTATATCATGCTCCCATAGTAATGAAGTAAGAGCCCGACTGGAAAATCTTAGAATGCTAATAGAAGGTTGTTGCCACCGAAGAACTTTCATTTCAATTGCCATGCATGTACAATATTTTAAATTGGACTCTTAAAATTGCCAGGTAACTTTTTAAGCCATCACCTCAAACTAAATCTAGCCTACCTCATCTATCAATATGTCTTCTAATGTATTTAACTTTGTTTTTGTTTTAATATGTAATTTGCTCTTAAGTAATTTATTTTATTTAATTCTCTCCCATATGCTTTTAACTTTCCTTAATTTTGGTGCGGTTATTTATGTATAGTTTTTATTACTTGATTTTATATGTATGCTTGTATTATTAATTTGCCAATCTCAAGCAAACTGGCGAGCTTAATTTATAAAAATCTTTTCTGTCATTTTTAAGTAAACCTTCATGAAGCAAGTTATTAATATCCCCTTTTAAAACATAACACATTATTAATTAATATTCTTGCCAGATTGTTTTTCGAGTCAACATTTTATTTATATTCTAGTATAATATATATATGTTTAACTCTGGATTTTCTACCCGGAGTAAATCCAGAACTTAAGCTAATTAACGCTTTGAAATCTTTTAAAATTTTGATTAAATTCTGAAAGAGTGACCCATTAATTATTTTATATAACTGCTAGTTTTTATCTTATTGTTCCATACTCTTAAAATATCAAATACTGTACATATATATTCCAGTTATTGTGAAATCAAGGAAGGTGGGATTGAATTATTTTAAATATCAGAAAAGGAAAGGGGATAAATTTTAATATTTTACTATTTTAGTTATTAAGTAAAATCTTGTGTCTATATATATATATATATATATATTATAACTGCATAGCGTATTATTTGTCTAAATTATAGTACTCAAACAAGGGTAATTTATTTTAAAGCAGTAAAATGTTTTCAATACCGTTAGTGACATTTATCCGTACTGCGTTACTGACATTCGGTCTTATCTTTGTGTTTATATATATGTGCTTCTAATCTGGGGGTTACGACAAGATCGAACCTATAGATTTCTCATTATATCCACTTATTCCGTATAAAATGCCTCTGGCAGTGATCCTGTAAGTTTGGCACACGCTATGCACACCCACATTTATTTCTTATAAAATGCCTCTGGTGGTGATTCCGTAAATTTGGCACATGCTATGCATATTCACTTCTTCGTATCAAAGGCCTGCATGTCGGCGATGACCACGGCCTGCCCATCCACTTTGTCTTTCATCCAAAAGCACTACTTTTCCTGTTACTTCTTGGTTATAATGTCAGCACCGCAGACTTCTTTGTATATTTATTTCTTTCACTTCATGACCCAGTTTTAATGCTCTATTATTAAAATTGCACTCTGCTTAAAATATATATAAATGCCAACTAGTTCTATTTTATTAATTAAATTTATTTCAGTCTTATACAATCCCACCATTGTAACTTATTTCTGTATTTAAGAGTATCTATTTGCCTTGGGGAAAATAAAGTGTTCTTACCAGCGCTAATTAACAGAAGTTTCATTAAATATTTTGTCATATAATCAAATGTCATTTTCAAATATGTTTTCAAATGTATTTTATTTATTTTCACGACCTCAGTGGCATGAAAATAGTTTGTATTATATCTGTAATGAATCTCAGAATGCTTCCCTAAATAATGATAGTCACCATGTTTTAGAACCATATATAAAAGCATTAATAGTAATTTTATGTAATCCTTTCTAATATTTGTTGGCATCTTAATATTGGACCCACCAAAGATATGTGCTTATTTATAATATATCATTTAGCTAATAAAGAGCATATGAGAAATAATAGCATGAATGACACTATGTAATCATCTACCGCTTGCTCATTCATGCACACACTAATGTATACAATTAAGTCATAATGTATTGCAACCCGGCGACTTGTCGACGTCGCTATTTCTGTATGTTCGCTGTTCTGTTGACGATTCCCTTTTACGAACCTGCTGTGTTATTACGTCCGGGGTTTACATAATGTTTTGTGAAAATAATTTCAAACACATATACACGTACGCTTTTATTTGTTTCATACGTAGGTTCAGATTGAACCCGAGTAATAGGCGCCAGGAGAACCTTTACAAGCTCGCCACGCATGTGCACACGCTCACTCAACTATATCACAGAACATGCCCAAGCATCACTCCAGCGGACAGCAAGAAACGAACACAGCAACACTGTTTCCGAACTAGATCGCACTTTACCGTTAAAACAATATTAAAACACCTTTATCACTGTTGGGCCCACCCTATATCCCCCAGAATAAATTAACCATAACTTAACATTAACATAAGAATTGTATGACAAATATAAACGCTATTAATATACTTAAATCTTAACTAAAATATTAAATGTACCCATTCAACTTATACAACATAGATCACTCTCGCACTCATTCAACATTATTTAAATAAATTTGAAATTCCAAGCGATCAATAAAAGAAGTATTAATTAAATGAATGATTTATTTAGAAAAACTGGGTAAATAAAATTATCATGCAGATATATGATTTAGTAAGTCTAGATAACATAATTACGGAATTAGGTATGAATTTGCACAGATATTTGCTGACTCTTAATTGCACATATGATTCTGGTTGAGTTCTTTAGTGATTCAATTTGGTCATTAGTAATTTTATCATTTTACACTTAATGTTTGTAAATCGTTCTCCACTTTAAAGTTAATTTAGCTGGTGCATGAATGTGTGAGCAAATGTTAAAATATAACTACCTGTGGAATGAGAAGACTGTAATGGGATCCTGAGCGATGTTTTCCTTAATTCAGCATGCTGGCTTTTGGTGAGGCTTCCAGGGCGTGTGTGGTCCTTGAGTTCATTTTCTCCGAGGTTGAGAGCATTCTAGGATCGATCAGCGGTGCCAGGTGCGAAGGTTCGGCGGCCAAGCCACGAATTTTGGATTCAGCAACGCATTTCGTCTACGGTATCACACAAAGTTTAGGTTAAGAAGTCCAAGTACTTAATCAGAAGCTCTGCCAAAAAATTAATAATACTCTCCGCTAAAATTCAAATTAATTTTGCCTTCCACAACTCTTAATCAATAATTAATAATTGTAATTAATGTCTAACGGTAGTTCTGTCTTGCCTTTTTCTTCTCTTCTTTCCCGCCACGACACCTTGAATTTTTCCTCCAATCTCTGTCATGCACTCATGAGTCATTAGTTCTTATTTGCTAATTAAGGGTCCTCTTTATTCAATGGTTTCTGGGACATTTGCACCACGTTGGAATTTAATTTAGTTTTACCATTTTTTTTAAGTATTGTTTTAGCTGGAGCCAGAAGTCTAAGTAGTACAATAGCAGTGTACACTTTTTATCACCTCTGTTTCTAAATTTGGATTGTTATCTAGACTTTACCAACATACATCCTGCTTATTGTTTCAAATTCTCTAACTTTTAATCTACTAATTGCCCCCCCATTCAAAATATCTTAGATCGCTTGGAATCTTTTAACCTATTGCAGATTAATTAATTTACTTATCTTTTTTCTCTCTTTTTTGTTTAAAAATGATTTAATAAAAAAATTTCTAATTTGTTCTCGATCATTCTTTTTTTTAAAACGAAATAACAAAAAAAAGCAAACTTACAAATAATGATTAAAAAATAAAAACTCTTTTAAATTTTAGTTCAATAAATCTGACAGGTACTCTTGTATAGCTGCGATCTGCTTTAGAAACGGCCGTTTCTCGTTTATTCTTAAAACAAGATCGTTTTTTAAAAAGTTTTGTACCTGTCATTTATTTCGTCATTAATATATATCTCTAACTTTCCTAGGTTCAAACCCTATGTAACGCTATTCCGTTACAGTATGTAAACAATTTGTCATTATATTAAAAGATATTTTATTGTCTAACTTATTTGAGTAGTTAGAATTCCTCTTTTCTCCACTTCCACATATTATAGCCATGCTTATATATATTTTAGTTTAGTTATAGTAATAGATGTCTCATTGTCTTCTCCGCTCTCCTAGTCGGCCGGATTAAAATTAATTCCCATGTGCCATCAGTATTATGTTATTCATTAGGTGTTTGATCTGGGACTTAGAGAGTGGATTCAAATACAGGCTGGTCTCTGACCTAAATCTTGGGCTTGACAGGGTTTGAAGTACATTTTGTGAGTTCCAGCTCATGTTAGGTGGATAAATATGTTTTGACCAGTATGATATATATATATATATATTGAACAATGATAAAGATGTGTAAAAAATTGTGGTCTGGGCCAACTGGTGAGTATTGGCTTAGCATGAAATGTGCATCTCAGGGATCATATATCTTTTTCTCATGTCTTTGGCCATATGTTTATGATAACAACTCTCTACAAGGTATTAAAAAGTGGATAGAAACCATTCCCTACCTTGCATGAGAGTGGTGTAATGAAAATTACATTACAGAAATATTCATTATTAGTAGTATTGTTAATTAATTTCTAGTTCACTGTTAACATCTAATTCAATTTATAACTTAAGGGTGTATTTACTTATTTTTAAGATATATTTCATATATTTTGGTATGTGTTTTAATAAATATGATTGACCTAATGATATGAATTTCTTGGCTTACTATTTATACATTATATAGATTTGCAATCCCATAAATTCTGATTTTTTTTTTCACTCTTGAATTGAATCACACATTTTAAGTTTAAATATACAGCACTATATCTATGTATTGAACAAGATCAGGATGAAATATGTTTAGTGATAAACAATTATTTGCATTAATATGGGTAAAAATCTACTCTCAGTTTTATTACCCAGTTATAATGATGAAATAGGAGTCCATATTATTGTGCTAATATAAATAACTAGCCACTTCACTGTTTTACTAACCAATTATATATTGTAAAGGTATGAGAAAAGAGGAGAGGTTTATGTGAATATCTATAACAGCAATTCACTATCAGGTGATTAAAAAATTATCTCATTCAGCAATCAAATATAACTTTGGCTGCAGAAACTCATGGTTACCATTGTCTCCATAGTTGGATCATTTAATGTAATAAAACAAAAATTGAAAAGATAGAAGACAATCTATATAACCTGCATACTTACTTTGGGCTGCAATAAATGAAAACTCAGCAGAAAGCTAATATAAATATAAATAAACCTCCATATGCTTTCCCATACATGGGTAAAACAAGTGTAATGGTCTTGACAAAAGTTGGCAGTAATGGTTTAAAGATTCACACTTCTGAAAAGTATTTGGTTTTATTTTAATGTTTAAAATATAAATATACATTATTCTTTAGGTAGCCAACTCAGAAGTTACTATTTTAACAAAGGTCAGCCAAAAGAATGTGATGATGAGGTCTTGAATTTTTAATTGATGATATTATCAAAGTGCCATCAATAGTCATAGGATCATAACCATAATACAATAAGGGTATTCTAAAGAAACATTTTAAAATAAACTTGCAAATACCTTTACCCTTTTATATCAATGCCAATTTATTTTGTCTGATAGAAGGATATATCCTCTTTCATCTGACCTTCAACCATATATATTGTATGTAAATTAAGCTTTCATAGCTGAAAAGACTGAAACTTTATGCTAGTGGCAATTTTAGTTTATAAATCGATCAAGCCAGCTTACTGTTTCAAGTATTAAATAATATTAAATACTAATAATTTTAATCATTTTTAAATGATTTTTCCTGGTGATCAAATATGCATGGAACAATCGTATCTGAATACATTAGTAGGACAAATTGTAAGCAGATTCTAAAGAATCATTTTAAAAATAAACTTGCAAATGTATTTACCCTTTTATATATTAATGCCAATCTATTTTGTCTGATAAGAGGATATATCGTTTTCATCTGGCTTCAACCATATATATTGTATGTAAATTCAGCTTTGATAGCTGAAAAGACAAACTTTATGTTATTGCCAATTTTAGTTTATAAATCAATCAAAACAATTGCCATTTCAAATATTAATTTTAAATTAAATACAAATAATTTTAATCACACTTAAATGCTTTTACCACTGATCAAATTTCTTTTCAGAAATCAGAATCATATATTCAGATTTGCAAATTTCACATAAAGATTTTACATGTTGGTAACATTTTGGAGATCTGGAGATGACTACATGATAATTTAGACAATACTATATTTTTGGGTCAGTCAGTAATGGTCTCTATGCTGCTATTATAATAATGGCTTCAATTTTGATGTCAATTACTAGATTTTCTAGACACTTTGCTTGCTATTAATTTAAGAAATGATTAGTTTTACATAAACTATTTTTATTATTTGAATCCAGCCTTTATATATCTTTCTACGTCCCCTTGAGACTAAACATATCTTTGTGTAAAAATCTAAGATCATTTGTCAATTACTATTTCAGCAATTAAATGACGTTTTTCTCATTTGTAAATAAATCCCTGTTGTCTACTTTAGATTCATTTCCTAATGGATTCTTTATCAATTAATTAACTTTATCAGCTAATAAAAAAGGACATATGGCTTTATTGCTGTGGGGGGGGGGGTCATAAGAATTTTGAGCACCAGAATCAATCATGGAACTCCCATCCCCAAATCAGGTGCTCTACTAACTGCCAAACCGCACAGGGTTGTTAGCTAATTATTTAATTTTATTTAAATTTTCAATTTTTTAATTAAACCATTTTGGGTTTCCTACTCGATGACGTTATTTATTTATTAAATTTGCAACTACAATTATTACAAAATTAAAAATAAAATAATTTACTATATTGTAGTGTAGTCCTTATTCTACAATATTTTTAAATCTTTATTTTTAACTATTACTGCACAATTCTCTATAATTGTGAATATTATTTTATTTATTGCAAAGTGTTATTGAAGTTTGCTATAATAAAAATTAATGAAATAATTTTTGATGTTCTATTATTTTCTTATTTTCTTTTAATGAGTATGTTTATTTAAGTCATTCCTCTTTGTACTTAAGCACAAATTAATTAAAGTAAATTATTTAATTATTTTACAGTCTATTGAATCTTATTACTGTTGTAAACAGTGAGGATTGCCAATTCCTCTACAAGCTTTATGATAAATGCTTAGCCAGAGCCAGCACTTAAAATATCCCTGTCAGGAACCCCTCCCCAAACCCCTGACCATGGTTTCGTGCTTTGGCACTCCTCAGAGAGGTGTCAGGGTAGGTTCAGACACTAGATCTAAAAATACCAACCCAAAGCTAAGCACTTAGCTAAAAGTTATCTATTGAGTGGAAAATCTGAAATTTTCAGACATGTACATGTCTTCAAACCCAGCTATCCAACTCAAATAGCTATATGGGGCTGATAGATCTTCAGCCATGCCATATAGTAGTAGTCATAGCAATATAAAATTACATAAGACTTTTTGGCAGAGACTATAAATAGTCAAAATAAAAGTCATAGATCAATTCATAGATCACATGACCCTATCTCTTAAGCTTGTAAGTTATAAACAGTGAGGATTGCCAATTCCTCTACAAGCTTTATGATAAATGCTTAGCCAGAGCCAGCACTTAAAATATCCCTGTCAGGAACCCCTCCCCAAACCCCTGACCATGGTTTCGTGCTTTGGCACTCCTCAGAGAGGTGTCAGGGTAGGTTCAGACACTAGATCTAAAAATACCAACCCAAAGCTAAGCACTTAGCTAAAAGTTATCTATTGAGTGGAAAATCTGAAATTTTCAGACATGTACATGTTCCTGACAGGGATATTTTAAGTGCTGGCTCTGGCTAAGCATTTATCATAAAGCTTGTAGAGGAATTGGCAATCCTCACTGTTTATAACTTACAAGCTTAAGAGATAGGGTCATGTGATCTATGAATTGATCTATGACTTTTATTTTGACTATTTATAGTCTCTGCCAAAAAGTCTTATGCAATTTTATATTGCTATGACTACTACTATATGGCATGGCTGAAGATCTATCAGCCCCATATAGCTATTTGAGTTGGATAGCTGGGTTTGAAGACATGTACATGTCTGAAAATTTCAGATTTTCCACTCAATAGATAACTTTTAGCTAAGTGCTTAGCTTTGGGTTGGTATTTTTAGATCTAGTGTCTGAACCTACCCTGACACCTCTCTGAGGAGTGCCAAAGCACGAAACCATGGTCAGGGGTTTGGGGAGGGGTTCCTGACAGGGATATTTTAAGTGCTGGCTCTGGCTAAGCATTTATCATAAAGCTTGTAGAGGAATTGGCAATCCTCACTGTTTATAACTTACAAGCTTAAGAGATAGGGTCATGTGATCTATGAATTGATCTATGACTTTTATTTTGACTATTATTACTGTTGTATTTGTTTGTTGAGAAATAAACAGAATGTACTAGAGACAATTTACTCCAGATGTTTTCGCTTATTTTAGTTGAAAGTAAAAATAATTATAATGGAAAATAATTATAATTGAAAACAAGCTGTGGGGATTTATTTTTAATTGAAAATAAAAATAACTAATTATAATGGAAATAATTTTAATTAAAAACAAGTTGTGAGGATTATTTTTATCAGAGATAAAAATAACTAATTAAAGCTAAGAACAATCAAAACGGAGTTGGAAAACGCGATTAAGATTTCGAAATGTAGCAGATAAGACTTAACAAAAGAATGCAGAGGGATATATAAACTGCTAGAGGAAAACATCACACACTTGTTACAGTTTTGTTAACAGAAGAAGTTGGATACATATAGCTATTGTGAGCTATTTGTGGCACAATGGTTAAGAGTTGTTGCAGCCGAGTTTCATATATTTTAGCTATAATTCTTTGTACTTGTTTATGTTATCGATCAGATTGTAAGTGTTTTCTCCCCCTCTGAAAAACTTAGGGGTGAAGACATTACAAGATTGGCACAGTCTAATTTCGAACCTAGTGAAACTTGAAAGAATAAGCCCAAGAAAGTCAACCGATACTATTGGAAACAAGTAAAATGTCATTAGGACAAAGCAGTATTCCCGAATTTAATATCGAAAATGCAGAGGAATGGCCTCTCTATATTATGCAATTGGAAAATTTTTCAAGTTAAATGGGATAAAAAATAATAAAAAAAAGTGGCTGCACTTTTATGTTTAGGAGGATGCAAAGTCATAGAAATTGTTAATAAATTATGGGATGGACCGATAATCGATGGAGTCCAATATCAGCCTTTCAAGCTAATTGAGCACGTGCCTTTTGAGTGTTAAATAAATGAATACTCTCTTCTTCAATTCAAGATATAGTATTTATGCAGGAATAAAAAGAATCCCTCTTATTCCTACGACTCAAATTCTTTTATATGAGCCTGAAGCCGTCTAGACACATAGCGAGATTTACTTTTAGAAATAGAAAGCAAGCCAGGGAGGAAAAAATTAAAGACTATGATATAGTATTAAAACAGTTGGCAAAAAACTGATTGTGGTGAATTTTTAGAACAAGCTTTGCTGGATCAATTATTGTGGGGAATGTATGTTGAAAGATTGCGACAGACATTGTTAACGGAAAGTGACTATTAAAAAAGGAATAGCATATGAAGCAGTAATTGAGCAAGCCATAGCTTTTAGAAACAACTCAGACGAGACCAGAAAGATGGCAGTTTACAAAACAGATCGAAGTCAGCAGCTGAAGAATGAAAATCTTAACAGGGAGAAAATGTTAACAGTGAAATGTTTCTGCTGTGGGAAAACTAGCCATTTATTGAAAAATTGTAAATGGAGACAAGAAAACTTTTAACTGCAGATTTAAGAGACATTTAACAGCTGTGTGCAAAAAACCACATCAAACAAAATGTAATCCAGATATAGATGGTACAACATATACCATTATCTATGTATCAAATAAGGGGCAAAGAATTCCGCAAAGACAAAGAGAGATCACTAAACTACAAGAATTGGAGTCAAGACACCAAGAATTAGCTATCATGCTTCAGAAAAAGATGCAGTCTGAATTACAACTTAACTTGCAGTTACACAAACTGAAAAGTTATAATTACAAAATGAACTGGAAGAATTTCAAGGAAGATTGAAGGCATCTAGACAATGAGTAACAGAATTAGAATGTAGTGTAACCAATGCAAGCATCTCTAGTCAGCAATGTGAAAAGACGACTAAAGAACTATCAAAAGAAGTGCACAAATTAAAACTGGATGTTTATGAATTAAATAAAGTAAAAGAAGAACTTCAACAACAAAATTCAGAACTTAGTAAAAAATTACGAAGCATTTTTTCAGAATGTCAGAGTTTTGAAAGATCGAATAAAGATTTAAAAAGTGATCTCGCCATGTCAGAATTATTCGAACAAATGGAACTACAAGAAAGGATGGCCGAAGGTGAAAGTGAAACAGATACTTTGAAGGATTTTTTGGAAGAGCAGCAATCGTGGGACAATGATCTACCAGAGACAAAAACCAGAGAATGGGAAAAAACCCAGAGTTTCTCCAAGCGGGAGAAAAAAGCACTCAAAGTGGCAAGGAAAAAGAAGAGTTTACACAAATTTCAAGGTTATATCAATTAATCGGAAAAATCAAGTGTTTCTCCAAGCTAAAAAAGAAAAATCGTCCAGGCCTGTATGGATAAAAGAAAACCGTGCAGATTAGATGATTATGAGAAACATAAATAAACTCTAACTTCTGGAGTGAGGGGGGGAAGTGTTGTATTCGTTTGTTGAGAAATAAACCGAGTTTACTAGAGACAATTTACTCGAGAAGTTTTTGCTTATTTTAGTTGAAAGTAAAAATAATTATAATGGAAAAAAAAATTATAATTGAAAACAAGCTGTGGGGATTTATTTTTAATTAAAAATAAAAATAACTAATTATAATGGAAATAATTATAATTAAAAACAAGTTGTGGGGATTATTTTTATCAGAGATAAAAGTAACTAATTAAAGTTAAAAACAATCAAAATGTAGTTGGAAAACAATTAAGATTTCGAAATGTAGCAGATAAAACTTAACAAAAAAATGCAGAGAGATATATAAACTACTAGAGGAAGAAGTTGGATACGTAAAGCTGTTAATAGCTATTTGCGGCATAATGGTTAAGAGTTGTTGCAGCCGAGTTTCATATATTTTAGCTACAATTCTTTGTACTTGTTTATGTTATCGATCGGATTGTGTTTTCTCCCCTTCTGAAAAACTTAGGGGCGAAGACATTACAATTACATAAACTTTTATTTCGTATTTCTGAGGGATTTTGCAAAAAAAAAAAAATGTTTATAATTTATTAATAAGATTTAGTTTTATTACATATTCTATATTATACATGTGGTATGGCATTATCCACACCATTACAATATATGTATATGTGAATATGTGTGTAATTCATTTTTACTTTCTTTTATACTTAAAAAAACTCTTCATACTCTGCCTAATTAATTTTTGATAATCTTATTGGTTTCTTGAGAGCAAAAAGATATAGAATGTGCTGCTTTTACTCCTATAAATTTGCATTTTAAAAATTTTGAGAATACAAATATATTATCCAATAGACATAGAAATTAAAGGTACTAAGTATTAAAACTATTGATGCTTATAAAGTGTTTTAAATAAAGATAATATCTAACTGTAATAATAAATGAATAACTCGCATTAGACAGCTGTGTGTAAATTAAAAAATAATATAGTTGTACATATTTGACAATAAAAATCAACTCCTCTGAAGAAACAGATAAATAAAATTGTTTAATAAATCAATTTAAAACAAATTGACCAATTCTTATATCTAAACTATTGATAAAAAAACCTAAACAACTGCTGAAAGAAGGTGAAGTTATAAAAACGGAGAGTCCTTTTTTATAATTAAATTCCACTATTTTAAAGTACATACATAGAAATAAAGTGAAAGATATCTAAAATTAGAGTATAAACATTATTTTATAGTGTTGGGCTGATCAATTTTGGCATTTGAGACAAGCTTAAACTACTGCATCTTTTAAAATTATTGAAAGAACTATTAGTACTTATCTAGAAATGCTAATATTTTCAACATCAGTAAGTGAATATTTAAAAACCTCAGGGCTCAAAAAGTAGGTAGTGTCACTTCATTCTTTATATTTTTTGATAAATGTTGTTTGCACAAATTTTACAGAGGTTTTGGTTACTTTTAAAATTTCATATACATTAAACTGCATAGAGAAGATAAATAGCAGCACACAACTAAAACACCACAAAGTGATATTTGTGTCTATTATGCAAATTTGGAATATACCAGCAGGTACCATTGGTATACTTTTCCTGTCTTCAACTATAGAAGACATTATGTAAATATTAAATAAATTCATTTGATACTAAATAGCATGAAACCAGATTTCCAAGATTCATTTGCAACTCTACACTTTTTCTAGTAGAAGTCACTTATTTTCACAAAAATATTTATTAATCAATCTTAATTTATTGGACCGGTTGGTTTTGTCTGTTCATAGAACAACATCTAGCATCTAGGCAAAAGTACCTCGAGTCCACTCATGCACAAGATACATGTCAGGAACACTCATGAACTCTGCCCTATTTGCCTATTTTCCAGATCTATCAACAATTAAGTCAAATAATTTTACTTTTGGGAAATATATGTATTCGAGTGTGTGTGTGGCGCAACTGCTCCCAAAAGCTATTAATACAAAATAGTTAACTAAAAATAATAAACTAGCTGAGCGCTTTCAAAGGATCTTGCCTTCATAATCATAGCTTGCTAATACATTTAATGATATGAAAATATGCTAATTCCATTTTTTTGATAAAGCAAAGCACGTGTCCTTCCTGTTTATGGCATCGTTGTCTCGTGAGATGAATAAAGCCTCTTTGATTTTTCTTTTGAGGTCATGTCTTTCTCTACACACGATTGTGGGATTGTCTGGAATGCACTTATGGTGACTTGTGCTGATAGAAAACTGAATAGGTACCCAGATTATTGCTTCCATATATATCCAATTTACACAAGAAATTGCACTCCATCCTTAATAACAAATATCAGCTTTGTTTTCGAACCCCTCCAAATTCTAACAATTTAATTAATAACACTAAAGACCAAACTCCACTGTTACAGACCCCCCCCACACAGTGTATAATATTGCATGTTCTGACAATAATTGTAAAGGCACATATTATGGAGAAAGCAGAGTATCTTTGGCCACACGATTAGCACAACATAAATATTCATACAATAGAGCTCACAACAATCCTTCTACCTATTCAGTTTTCTATCAGCACCAGAGCACAAGTCACCATGAGTGCATTCTGGACAATCCCACAATTGTGTGTAGAGAGAGACATGACCTCAAAAGAAAAATCAAAGAGGCTTTATTCATCTCACGAGACAACGATGCCATAAACAGGAAGGACACATGCTTTGCTTTATCAAAAAAATGGAATTAGCATATTTGCATATCATTAAATGTATTAGCAAGCTATGATTATGAAGGCAAAATCCTTTGAAAGTGCTCAGCTAGTTTATTATTTTTAGTTAGCTATTTTGTATTAATAGCTTTTGGGAGCAGTTGCACTGCACATGCACTCATACTTGAATACAGATCTATCAACCTATGAGCAACAATCCGGATGATACTGATCTAGCTTATCTTTCTTCACCGGCATCGCAAAGCGGAGACACAAAAAGACTAATTTCAAATTATATAACGGAATATTTTAGCATAAAATATAAATTTGACCCATTTAAAGGTCATGACCTTTCACATTAATTATAGATAGAGGATTAGCAGGAGATTATCTAGTCAGGGTGAGCATAATTTAATAACTAAAATATTAATATTTTAAGTAAAAGAAACAATGATTCTGCAAGTTTAAGATATATATAAGATTTATTAATTTATATAAAATAATCGTAAATACTTGGTTTATTATTTAATTGATCATCATTGGCCTCTTGACATACATATAATTTGCTTGACATTTATACGGTAGCAGGTAAATCATATGACGTTTGTTTATACCTTAGAAAATGACAGATTTGATTGATTACATTATTTGATTGCAGCTAGTTCGTATGCCAATAATTAATAACTATACTGATGAACAAGTGATTTAGCACTAGGAGGAAATATTGTGATAGCAATCCACCCCCAGAAAGAATAAGATATAGCACTTGACTGAATATTTAGAATGATAATTTTATGACAAAAATACACTTTACATGTATAATTTAAAGTTGTAATTATAAATTTTATTAAACGCTCACTATTATTTCAGTAATAGTTTTAACAAGGCTGTAAACCTTAGCAATGAGCATCTGAAAAA
The DNA here is from genome assembly GCA_028023455.1 of Epiperipatus broadwayi. NCBI lineage: Eukaryota > Metazoa > Onychophora > Udeonychophora > Euonychophora > Peripatidae > Epiperipatus > Epiperipatus broadwayi. Next base: position 272,974 of record JAQFVV010012580.1, read on the forward strand.
ATCGTCACTAGGGACCTCTGTATACCGAGTGAGATAGCTCGTTATCATGTATATAATGGCATTGCAAAAAGATGCGCATATGAAAATGTTAATAAATATAATAAATCGATCCGTTTAGTGGAATCATAATATTATAATTTATGGACATTCATAAGTTTGAGTTATGGTGAGAACTTTAAGAGAGTGGCATATGCATGGTGGCAGAATTAGATGATCCAATCTCGGATCCGAAAAATGTGTTTCCAAATTTAAGGATGAAGAACGATGACTGAATTCCTTCTGCTACTTTGGCAGGTTTGGTTCACAGAACAAAAGTGTTGGCTATTAATAACAATAGGCCAGGTATTTCCCAGAATGACCCTATGTCAATAGCTCATACAATGAAATAAGTCCTATGGGGATGGGTTTGCCAGCTATGAACTTGGACTTGGAATGAATATACGGGATCCCGATTACCGAAAATCCTGGGGCATGAAGATACGTGTATTTGAATGGGAAGGCCTGTTTGCATACAATGCTTGAAATGAAAGACATATTATTTTAAAAACTAAGGACAAATGATTGATAAACTATATATATTGGGAATGTCCAATGTAATAGTATGACTTAAATACTAAACAGTAATGGATTATTTAAACTTATTTCTAAAATACATAATCATTAGAATAGAGACTCCCCTTCCCCTTTACTTTAATTTATCTATAAACTTCCCACAATGTAAATAAATATGAGAATTCTGTTATAAGTGCTTTATTATTATACTAAACAATTTAAAGATATACAAATGGGGTGATGGTTATTAATTTGAAAATAAACAGATTTAATTTCATATAATAAATTTGAATTTTTAGGATTAACATTATTATTTAAATAAAATTAAAAAAAACATTTCTTAGAGAAACAGATTTTGACTCTGTTTTCTACAATGACATTAAGATAATTAATTAGTTTTCCCAACTTAGCAAGCATTCACTGTCATCAAAATAACAAACTTGTTTGAATTAAAAGCTAAACTGATCTCCCCATTAAAAGCAGGGGGAATAAAATAAAAGAAAAAGACAAGCAAAATTCTTGCAAATTTAGGAAATTTTTGGCATATTTAAATATATAAAACAAAATAATGAAAATTATAAAATATTATTGCCACATGACGGTGAAAAAAAAATATTACATTTATTTAATAGAGGCTCAATGATAAAAAGAGGTTAAGAAATAAAAGAAAGTTATATACATGCTAGTGGTAAGTAATTACAAATCATTTTAGTGAAATATTAAATTTCTAATAGATCGATATCTTAAATTATAGACAGGGTTATTAGAAATAATTACAGAAGGCTGAATTGAAGAGTTTAGACATTAGAACCATGGCTAGAGTTTTTTTAGCTTTATAAAATTAGTGGTGATCCTTGATGATTCAGTGTCCATTGGGAATGGTGAACTAGATCTAGTTAGATTCGATCAGTCAGGCAGGTAGCATTTAATTATTCAGTCTTTAAGCATATTAAAGTTCATGACTAACGGGATCCTGAGTGATGATTGTGGGAAAGAATATGTTTGAATGGAAAGAAAGGTGAAAATTTCCACTACTCACTATATATTGAATTATTGTCATGACAAGCATGGATTATCTCTACCATTGCTGTTTAAAGATTATGAGTCTCCTATTGGGATTCAAATCTAGCAGTATTTATACTATTTCTTCATTTATCTTGAAAAGCACTTAGCTGCTAGACCTGAGGGACTTTATTCACTTAGTGGATCTGGAATTTTCTGACCAGATGCACTTTTTGTTTAACTAAGTTTTAAAGACAATGCAATCCTGTTAAATTTTCTCGAACTGATTGTTTTAAAATATGATCTATGATTTTAAAACAAATTTGAAGAGGATAAAATTTCCAATTCGTAAGTCCCTTATTAAATATACTTTTCCCCCTTTTAAAAGTTTAGTAGTTATAGATAACTAAAGAGATTGAACGGGATAAAGTAAAGTTTGTAGCTATATATTCTTGTCAGTAGCATATCGTATTTCTCATGCTACAGAAGAGTTGGCTCTTTTGATCAAGCTGATAAACTTGTGTTCATTTAATATGTGATATTTCATTTATAATATCCTTCGGCTTGGCGGATGTGGAACTTATTAATATTTTTCTCGTTGTGCTGTTTTATATATAAGATGGAGCCACGGTGTTGCCAGCACATCTCTTATAGGGTAGTGCAGTAGCGAAGTCTGAGCTACGGGCTAGATTAGCACGTAGTCCCCCGCCTCTGAACCAAATAAAGGTTCCCCATTAGCAGCATGACGACCGGTTATTGGGTAAACCGTTGTTTGTCACAAAAACCCTAAAACTATTCTTCCATCCGCAGAGCCACTTTATTATTATATTTTACTTGTGCCTAGCGTATTAGTAAAATCGTTATAGCCAACTCTCCCTCCCTAATATGCAGTCTTCGGTGTTGATCCAAAGCATTCTTGAAAACCCGTTCGATCTAAAGCTATCTGGGACGCTTTAAAAGCCCATAGTTAAAATAAATTTATTATAATTAAGGTGTATTAAGTTTCACTCCAGACTTGGTTTGATTTTACGTAAAAGAGCCACTTGAACTGATTATAAAAGGACATAACAAATAAGTTAATGTAGTGATTAGTTGTATAGCAGGATATTTGGCTCCATTAAATCATAGCCACAAACCTATTTGCCAACATCAATTATTGTTCAAATAGTCTAGAGAATGTTACTTTATAAATGAAATGCCTGTGTGCATTTGCCAACAACAATTGTCAATAAATATATTTTAATTCATCATATATCAGTTTCTGTCTCATTATTAAATCAATCCAATTCACTAATTGCCCATAAGTATTCATTAGTAAAGCCCCTATTATTTAAATATGTTAGATTTTTATCTGTGGAATGTCTAGTATTTACGTTGTTTATATATATGTTTAAGTCCATGAGTCTTATTGTTTTCTCCGATTTGCTAGTGGGCCGGATGAAGAATTAAATCTCGTGTGCTACCATTGTTATGTTATCCATTGGGTGTTAGATCTGGTGCTTGGAGAGTGGGTTCGAATCCAGGCTGGTCCCTGACCTAAATCTCGGGCTTGACTGGGTTTGAAGTACATTTTGTGAGTTCCAGCTTGTGTTAGATGGATAAGCATGTTTTGACTGGCACAATATATATATATATATTAGTGAGCAAACTATTAAGATAAAAATTCATGCATCAGCAAGAATCAAGAAAAAATACCATGACAAGAAAATATATTATCTAGCCATTGCAAAGAAAAGCTGTAAAGATAAAATCTGAAGATCATTACATTATCTAAGATGAAACTGTAATGCAGATTAAGTAATTTTGAGGGTTAAAGAAACCTGGGCATAGAAAAAAGTTACTTTTACAAGATGAAGCATATTACGTTTATATTATAAAATGATTTAGCAATATTAAAAAGGTAAATGTAAAGTTTTATTTATTATAGCATCATAATAAATGAAGGAGGGGACAAAAAATATGTGAATTTTTCAAAGATTCATTAGAAATTTATGTGATTGATCATTAAATGATGGAAGTTTGTGAATTAAAGTTTGTTAACCAGAAAGAACATTTAATTATATGCATATTCTTTTTGATAATGGAAACAGTGGCAGAAGTTCATGGTCTTATCAATTTTATTTTGCCACAGACAGAATTTATGACTTATAAAGGATGCTATCTTCAAGGAAATAATTCCCAGATCACATTTATTATATATATTTTTCATCCAAGACAATAATTCCACAGGATACAGCACTATGTGTGTGCATGATTGGACTTGTCAAATCACAACTTATAATCATGAGATTGCAAGACTGAGATAGCAAGCACTGGCTAACATTTCAGGGTAAAGCCTAGAAAATGATCTAAGAGAATAAAGCATTATTTGATCTCTTACTAATATGGAAGATGGCATTAGTGAAAAGATTTCTAAAGAAGAGGTGCATTGAATTTTAAAAAATTAAATAAATTAAATCTACTACTATTCTCTTTTATTAGTTTTAATAATTCTTATGGGGCTAAACGCCTTGAAAGCATTCAGCTGTCAAGTATTTTATCCATTCATATTAAGTATTTATTACAGCTTCTCTTTCCAGCGTATTCGCTTGCAATTTTGTTATGTCTTTTATTTATTTTTCCTATGACAATAATTTAAGGCTTTTTATTCTTCTAATATTGTTTTTTTAATTTCATATTTAAATATTTATAAATTAAATTTTGATTAATTTACTATAAAGAGATACCAATAAAAATTACTAAAAGCAAAAAAAAAAAATAGTAATAGATTTAACATTTAATAGTAATAAATTTAAATGACATATTTGTATCTCATTTTAATGAAAATAATATCATTATAATTTTATATGCGTTAACAATTAAAGAAAAGATAGAACACTTAAAGTTAAACAATTAATCCCAGAGAGAAAAAGCAAAAAAAAAAAATGAATTAATAAAAATCATGCATTAAATAAGGTAACAAAAATAAAAGATTGAGTATTGGTCTGTGCATATTAAAAGCTATTGATAACATTAACAGTATATATTAAAAAAATGTATGTATATGAAAAACTATTTATGTACACTAATGTATAAAGAAATATTTTAACACTTGAATAGTTTTTGTCAGAAATTCTGAAAGATTTAAATAGATTTAAGATTTAAACCAAATTTTGTATTCTAGTTAAAATCGAGTAAAGATAATAAAATATTAAAATAACCAACAATAATTAAAATTAATATTTTTTGTTGTGATATTTATTAAAAAAGAGAAGTCACATTGAATTTTTCATAGTGAGTTAAAATTATCAACGACGAATAAAAAACCTTATCATTTAGACAATTTATAAGTATTTCAAATATCATTTTTGCAATTAAATATTATTGAAATTAGAATATATATATAGTATGAAATGAATTTTTGTTTGTAAAGCAAATAAATTATTTTTCTTTACTTTAATAATTAATTTATGTAGAATTAATTTTTAGATTTAAAAGTCACTTTGTATAAAATTCAGATGTAGTTCAAAGACAAGAATAGTAATATAATTATAATTAAATTATCTTTTGTATTTAATTTATTAATTAAAGGAATTATGAATCAATGATCGACTGAAAAATTACCGTGTCATTTGATAAACAATTCAACATATTTTTCAACCAACAAGAAGCATGGTTTTTAATTTCAAAATTATATGATATCATATGGAAAGACAGAACATATATAAAAAGCATGTCAATTTTATTTAGGTGCATTTAATTGGTGTTAACAGTTGATTGAGTCTCAGATCTGTTGCAATTAAAATTAAATTAATTAAAGATGAAATGCACTTGCTAATAACGAGTGTTTGTAGAAATCACTGCATGAAAAAATATTTACTTGACTAATGAAACAAAACAAAACCAGTACTTAAAATCTGCAAGTTATCATTACAATTTTCAGATATGCTTATTAATGGGGTTATAAAGCTCAAAATGTTTTATAAATTGACTATTGTCTGTTCTATAAAATAAAATGTATTCCTGAATTGATACCATATCCTATCTAGCAGCAAAAGAGCTTTGGAATATTGAAAGTCAGAAAACGGATTATTATAAAAATGATAAAAATGTTATAAATAAAATTAAACATATAAAGAATAGAATTTAGCAAAGCCATGGATTTAAAAGTGTAGTGATAAAATACTAATACTTCAAAGGAAAAAAACTTCCAAAATAGAAAATATGAACTTTCAAATAAAATTATTTTGAATATTATGAAAAATATATTTTTCAAAATTAGACTATGCATGGTGAAAGAAAAACAAAGATGAAATACTGAAGGTATTATTAAAAAAAAACTACTGAACAATGAAAATTGACTTTGATTAAAATTATAGTTTAAAATATTTGAATGCACTAACATTTTACTTATATTATACGAATTAGTTTGTAAACTAGTCAATACTACTTATATATAAATGATATAATATTTTTATTTGTATAAAGTGTAAATATATATATTGAATGAATAATCTCTTAATCATTTCACTGCCATCCATGTAATGTTCTACATGATTGTATGCTGGTTTTCAGTATTGTGAAAAATACTAATAAATATACCATTCAAAAGTTTTAAATAAAATTATATAAAATAAAATAAATAGTTTAAAATAAAGTATTAAAATTAATAATAATAGGTAATGTTAAAAATTTTGGAATAAATTATTAAAAGTCATATTTTAAAATAATATGTTTTATTATAAAAAATTAAAGCAATCATTACCTTTAAACTAATCATAAAGTTAATCAAAATTAAAATGGATTATGTCTTGTACATGAGGGGTCAGATTGACCTTAGGTCAACATGGGTGTGACAAAAATCTCAGCCTCACGGTGGTCTTTGAGCATTCCATCATCAGATTTTCAATTGGATGGATGGTTAAAAGGTTGGAGTGTGGAGTAGATTGAAGGCTGTCCATTAAAACATGAAGATTGGCTACCTTAACATATCTCTGAGAACTTATAGCATATATGTGTAGAGATGATAATCTGGACCAACTGATGATTGCTGGTTTAACATGAAATACGTGTATTGGTGATTATTTATCTTTTCAACATATATGCGTTCAAGTGTATCAGTGTTATGAGATAGAGTGGAGAGTGGTCGGTCATTTGAAAGTCTGTGCTCATATACCCTACATTCTATACCAGTTAACATTTACTCTGTTAATATGAGCATGCACATAAATTGAACATGACAAGAAATATGGCGACATGCCGGAGTAAGAAGAAATTCAAAGACTTTACCATAATAGTACTACGGACACAGAAGATTCTTATAGAAAGATTGATTCTTACATACCTTTGGGGGATGACTCTAAACAAACCCCTCATGCCACTCTCAGAAAGAAATTTAACTCTCCTCCTGAAAGGATATGCAAGTTCAAATAACATTAGGGCATATGTGCCGATAAATAATTATTCGTACAAAAATATTAAGCATCCTCATGAAAATAAAGATTTAAGACCTGGTAAAAAGGTATCCCATTCACCAGCTCATCATGCTCTTATACTCAGTTAAAAGAATGGGAATCGGAAAACTTGCATAACTAATTAATATGGGGGTTAGAGAAAGTAAATGATAAAACAAAAGAAAATATATGGCAGTAGTCGATTTAGAATGATAAGATCTTTTATTAACCCAATATCCCCTACCATTTATAACATAAATATAAAATCAAAGTTCCCAAATTGAATAAATATATAATGAAAATCATACAATACATAAATCATTTTTATAAAACAAATTATAAGCATATGAAAATACTTGTCGAAATGATTGTTAAACTAAATAAAGGAAATTTCTTTATAATAAAAGTATATTAAATTATTAATATGGGAGAGATAGTGCTCTGTGAATTATAGAACTCACACATATGTATTAAACATATAAGGAAAAATTAATGTTACATACAAGGTGTATTGTTTTGCATATTTACATAAACATATTTATGAAGTGGGTATTAACTTGTTATAAGAATAAACACACACATACAAAAAATAAGAGTATACCTGACAAAGTTTGTAGGCTTCATTCTTCTATGGGTTTTGAGTGGGTAGTCTATCTGTTCATTGACTACAACAAGGGCTGGATCTGACGGTGGTACAAGTTCATAGAATTAGTCATTATCACTTTGGTGTTTGGTGATCACGGCCTTTACATTATGCTGGGATGGCAGGAGGAAAGCTGGCCAAATGCACTGAAGTGGGCTTCTACTCCACAATCATTCTATATGCAGGCGAATGCTTGATTGGCATTTTTAAGTTGGAGAGATGGATATTAAACAGGATATTAACACTATAGATCATCCTCTCTTGTTTTATGAATCCTAGTTTAACTACAGGCTTCGATGGCGTGTTGTAGTTATGCTTCCATCAGAATCAGCTGACTGGTTAATTGCTAGATTATTCTAATGATGGCCTGGATTAATGTCCATTGATTCAGAATGATGAAATGAGTATTATTTCTTTTTCTTTTGATTAGAATAAATCTTCCGGCTTATAAGGTTTCAGAATCAGATGATTAAAAAGTTGAATGACTTCGTGTGTTTCCCAGAATAGCATTAGCTTCCCAAAATTAGAAATAGGATTCCAATAAGATTTGCCTTTTTAACAGCAAGACAAAAGTGAACTGCTCTCTTTGAAAAATAAGGGTAAACTGCTCTCTTTGAAAAGTAAAGATAAACTTCTCTCTCACAACTTCAGACCAGATCTCCCACCTCAATACAATCTCAATTCAGGTATCCCTTCCATGACAAAAATTAAATAATTAAATCTTATTGAATTGGTTTTAGTTTTACTAATTAGTTTAGCTGATTCATAAAACATTCCAATGTAATCACCCAAGTGATCTCAAAAATTTCATTTCCAATTAGTTTTATTTATATTCATTCAGATCTCACTATCTCTGATGACAATTTCAATAAATGATAACATCTTTTTACTTTTTTATTATTTCCAATATCACAATCAAAGTTTTTTTTGTTTTAATAAAAAATGTTTTACATAACTTGAACATTCCTCTCTCCACACATTATTGCAAGTTTAATTAAACTCCTTTTGTCCAGTTAAAATTATTTTAGAGTGGACAGGAAACCAGAATGCCTTTAGGCTTTTTCAAATTTAAGACAATAGCCCGCCACCTTTGCTCAAATGCAACTGAAGAGAAAAATATCCATTGCAACTTCTATTTTCAAATGCAACTGAAGAGAAAAATATCCATTGCAACTTCTATTTTGAAATAATTTTTGAATATTTTTAAATAATAGTTTGTTAAATTCTCCCTTTTACATTGATTGTAAGAACTCACAAAAAAAAAATACATACTGACAAATTGTAAATAAATGTGTTAGCATTTCTTTTAACAAATAAAACAAACATCTTAAAAATTATAATTACATTCTGGAGTTTCTTTCTCTTTAAAAAAAATAATAAAAAAAAAAAAAATTACAAATTCATATTTCTATGCCTTTAAATATCGACTTTAAACGTATGTGTGTGTGAGTTTATATTATCGCCACAGTTCTCTCTCTCAATTTATAACGAATATTGACTATATAAATTGTATAACCCCCCCTCTTTAATGGCTATTTAAATATTTTAGACCATTTATTTATTTAACCTAACTTGTGCTTGGCCACATCAAATGTGCCTGGCACAATATCCCCCTCCAACATGAGACGTTTAAATGGAGTTTATCATTTAATGTCTTTGTTATTATTCATATTTTCCAAAAACTTAACCTTTTATACTACAGACTTTTAGTGAACAGAAGGCATGATGTCCAGAACACAGAGGTATGGATTCCCATCTCCCAAGCATTTATGGACATAATCCAAGTCCATGTCAATTTCCCAGGCCAGAAACACTAAGAAACACAGAATCACAGCATAAAGATCCCAGTCATATCTAGAGCTCCATGACATCCAGGCAAAGTAGAATGTGAGAGTCACATGACTACATCTTGAAGGACTCATCCCAGAGGAATTTTCATCTCTGCCATCCACTGCACTCATGCTCATTTCTTATTGAGGCTTACAGTCTTTTGCAGTGGAATAAAACCCAGAGGAATTTTCATCTCTGCCACAGTGTCACAGAACTTTCAGACCATGCCAAGACCTCCAACCATTCCTTTGCACTCTCACCATCTCTAACCCCAGGGCACAGAAATCACAAACTGACCTACACACACAACACTTGGAAAACCGAAGTCTACACATCCGACCCTCAAATGACATCACCATTTATTATAAAAACCTACTTGCTATCTTTACTACACCCAGGCTGAGGCGAAGGTGATCTAACCCTTTTTCCCTTTCCTTTATATACAGTTCGTCGATTTTCTTTTCTACAGTATCATTATCTGTCGTTCGCTTAAGATTTCTGGAATACTTATCATTATACCAAGGGTTGCATTCAGCTGCATATTTGTTTTCCCCCAGCCCATGGTGTTGAGGCCAATGTTTTATGGGTTCTATCTGGTGGATGGCCCTGCTGGCTCATATCCATCACACTCAGTAGTTCAGCCACTGATTCTATCGAATTTGTATTGGCAGTGAGAAGCATTTGCTCAATTCTAAAGGGTAGGTTGTGGCGTATTATCCTTATGATCTGGCCTTCCTATGTGCAACATGCACTGAGCATCCTTAGCTTAGCCACTTATCTTCGGAAAATTTTTAGATAGCTCTCACCCCCATTGGCCCTATACTTCTCTTGCATTATCTGATAGAAGATAGTCTCCTGGCACTCTTCGCTCTAGAAATTTCTTACTAGCACTTCTTTATAACCTTCAGAGGTTGGTGGTTGGTAGAACAAAGATTCCCACCATGACTGAGCGTCACCCTGTAGGTGGTTACAGGCGGTGATTAGTTTATTTTTCTCTACCATTCTCTTAGCACTGAAATACTTTTCCAAGCTATTTATATGCTCCAATGGAGCTTTTCCAGCTTGCCTCTCAAAAATCCTAATCTTTAAAAACTGGTTGATGTTAGGTTGATATAACTGACATCCCTCTACTATCTTAGCCTCTCCAAATTCTTGCTGCATAGGTCTTACTTTTCCATCCTCCCCACTGTCCGGTTTCTGATTTACTTTTGATAACTCACTACTATCATCATACCCTTCAACTATTTTTATCCATGTTATATTATCCCCTGTCATTATTTTCTTTCTAGCTATATTTATATCCTCCACCTTTTGTTCCATTATCATTTTCTGTTCCTTTATCATATTGATATCTTGTTTTTCTTTCAACTGTTTTTTGATTTGAGCCACTGTCTGGCACATATTCTCTATTCCCTCATCATTCTCAGTTATGCACATTTCTAGCTTCTTTATTCCATTACTATAATCTTTCACTGTTTCTTCAACCCTTTCATCTATTTCCTGTATTCTCTTGCAATCTGCATCCATTATTTGCTGCCTTGTTTGGATCTCTTCCAACCTATCACTATTAATCTGATGGATGCCCATACATTTTTCTTCTACACCTTGAAGCCTTGTTTCATTCCCTAAGAATATTTCTTTCCTAAAGTCATCAAACCTTTTAGCTATTTCCTTTGACATCTGACTGAGCTCTAGCTTTATAGTATTTACAAACATCTCCATCATCTTCATTAAGTTGTTTTTTCCCTGTTGGGTTTCTCTTGATGCTGATTTCTTCTGCTGTTACCCTATTTATTTCATCATGTTTTTCACTCATATCTATCTTTTGTCTTCTGGACACATATATAGTATTATTTTCAATTGTTTATAATATTTGCTTTGTTATATGGCTTTAACTATATTTTATTTGATTAACTCTTAAGACTATGGTTTAACGCTACTTTTATTAACTTATTTTCTTTTTACTTATTTCTTTTCATAAAATTATTTAGCGCGCACCGTACCGAGCTCCCCTATCCCTACCATCATTTATTACTCTTATTTATTTATTAACTATAAATAATAAAATTATTCCAAGATCACCCTTCAAACACCAATAAAAACATATAAAAACCAACCTAACATTAAGTTGTGCACGTAATGGAATTGTTTTCAAAACAAAATGAAAAAGAAATTGATCGTGAATAGTACTATGATTCTAACTGTTATGTGCCATCAAAAACAATTTCCTATCATGAAATTTCACAATTCTATGTTATTCAATAAAGATTTACTCTTCCCTTTCTCTTTTTACAAAAAAAATTTATTTCCACAGACCGCCACCTGTTTTTATACAATATGTAGTTTATGCTTGTATACAGCAGTCTATTTCTTTCTACAACATTTTATTTATATAACTCTTTAATTTATTTTTTTATTATAAACATTTATATTGAAACGGTTACACCTGTTTCACCTATTATCTTTGATAATAGTATATATTTGTTGTACTCAGATGGCGTGTATTTCTTAAATTTTAAAAACTTTGCTTATAATATTGCTAGTATGTGCGTATATAATCGTCCCATTAATATAAAATTACAATCTCAAATATTTATATACGAGCATATTCTGTTCGATTTGTTAAAACTGAATAAACATAACTATAATTAATTTATCTATATAGCAGCATAATTTAAATTTATAATATTACTTAGTTTTCAATATTTCTTTCTAAATAATTATTTAAGTCAGTATTCATTTTGACTAATTCCAAGTTTTCAATTCTTTTGTTTGCTTAAAATTACAAGCAGAAAGTTTTATCAGTTTTAACACTTCGTCCTAAAAATAAATCTTTGGCTAAAATTTGACCTATTTAAAATTGATAACCAAGACCAATTATAATATTCAGTCAGGCATAAATCTATACAAAAACTATACAAATTGCTTGTGACCATTTATCTTGGAAATATATCTTTTAAAACTGAAGTCAATTAAAACAATAGAGTCTTTCCAAGTCCAGATTTAGCTATATTTAATATTTTACTAAACTGGATATTTGGTTAAGGGCTAATTCGAACTGGTCATCTCGTGATGTGGCAGACTCAAAGTAGGAGGTTACTTCTGTCAAAAATACAGCATAAAAAGGGGCCCAAAATAGCCACCAAGCCTCTAACCTAACCTCTTCCATCATATATAATCATCCGTGTTAATTTTTTTTGTTGCTGAGAAATTTGTGCTTGCTGCCAAATTTTATTTCCGAAGACCCGAGTTAACTAAGAAAACTGTTCCTGCCGTTTAGACTGCTAAATCTAAAAAAAAAAACCATCATCCAAGCTGCTATAAAATGACCGTTGGCTAGAAGACACAGAGACAGCCGTTTGCTCTTCCACGAGCGGCTACCGATGAAAGAAGACCTCCACCATGCCCATCACAAGAGAAAGAACCTGTATCTGAGAAACCAGATAGTTCCTGATCAGAGAAATGGAGAAAGCTGCCACCGAGATAAATTCACGAAGTTACATCCAGACTAAAACCTAAGAGAAGCCCAGCCTGACTGAATATAAAGAGAAGCGCAATGAACAAGGCCTTAAAGACTTTCCGGTAAATCCTTTCTACAAAATATTACATTTCCTAACTAAAAACGTATACTAAATGAAAGCTAGCTAAATAAATCACATAATTTATAATATTTCTAAATGTTCCACTAAAATGTTTATCGTAAAATGGTTTAAATCTTAGAACACACTCAATTCTTGCTTGATCATTAATAACTTTAAGTAGCCGTTGATCATTAATAATTTAAATAATCACACACCTCTAGTTTCTATAAAACCATACTATAAATTTTTATGTCTAAATTATTATCTTATCGATCATTTTATGCAATTCTTATATTTTAAGTTCATGTTTATTGATTTATGCTGTGTTTTTATCAGAACGGAGTCTGGTGTGTTAATAAATTATTGGGGGGAAGGGAGTGAGCAATTACTTTTATTATATCAATATTGCGATATAAAGAATCTAGCTAAGACTCCTTTCTGAATTATATTTGTGCTAGAGTGAATCGAACCAGTTATTTAAAATCTTTTGATAAACTTATTTAAAATGTATATTTGCTTATATTATTTAAAACGCATCTTTTTCTCAAGTTAATTGAAAATGAAAATGTTTTGCTAAAGTTATTTAAAAATGTATATTTGCGTATATTATTTAAAACGCTTTTCTCCAGTTAATTGAAAATGAAAATGTTTTGCTAAAGTTATTTAAAAGGTATATTTAGCGTCTCTTATTTAAAACGCATCTTTTCTAAAGATTATATAAAATGAAAATGTTTACTAAAGTTAGTTAAAACGTATATATTGCGTATGCTATTTAAAACGCAGATTTTGCCAAAGTTATTTAAGAATTATATTTGCGTAAGTGATTTAAAATATGTATTTTGTCAGTTATTTGAAAAAGTATATTTCACGCAAGCTATTTAAAATATAGATTTGCATTCGTTAGTTAAAACCCATTTTTCATTATTAGTAAGGTCTATTTTGACGATTTATTTAAGATGTGTAATTTACTTAAACATCAAAATTTGCGTGAGCTATTTTATAACTCACATTTTATTATTTAACAATCCGTTTGATATTAGATCTAGTTATACTATATAACTAATGTCCCCAGTTCTATAAGTAGCTATGCAGAAAACCCTTAAATCAGATTCTCATTATCGCCATCATTTAATAATCTCAGTTATGAAGTGACCGGTGGTAGTAGCACTGAAGAAGCTAAGATTTTGGCGTAATTAAATTTATTAAATATTAATTTAGCGTTGCGAATGTATTGCTAATTTGCATAAAAATGCATATCTACTTGCTATGTCTATAATGGCCCATCTCAAGATTGTTCCACGTCCAGGCACGCCTCGAAAGTTTAGGCCACTGCGACAGTTATTCGTATTTCGTCAAGTCACGCCTCGAAAGTTTAGGCAAATGTGACATTTATTCTTGTGTAACGAAACCAAAGCGTTTCCAAAGGGCTTATAAGCCAATCTTCTGTTCTTAATAAAAAGGCCTCTTCCATTGTAGCAAGCAGATCGGTTAGGGAACCGTTTACTAGGTAATAAACCCCATTAAGAATGCATTCGAGCCGCACTTATCTGATAGTATAGTTTCTAATCTGAAGTTCCCCTGCCACCACATCTCAGTTCAGTTTCCCTAGAAAGTGACTTCGGCTTTGATCCGACCTAGAATCTGAGTTAATGCGTTTATCTGTATAACAATATTATATCACGCAAATATCTATAATATGATTTTGAATATATTTATAATATAATCTTAAACTTAGTCATTATAATATTTTAACTTGGCAACAATGATATAATCTTCAACGTATTAGTAATATCTAGCATTTATCCATCAACTCGATTACTCTAGCTAACTATAACCGATTTCAAACATATAAAACATGGCATGAATTACAACATGAAAGGTGACATAAGCTTACTAAGAGTCTATTGCTTTGTAATATCATTTTATACCCTGAGAAAACATACTCAATGCTTTGTAATAATATTTTATAACTTTGAGAATCCACTCAATGCTTTATACTATTATTTTATACCCTGAGAACACACTGAATGCTTTGTAATAATATTGTTTTATAACTCTGAGCATGCATTCATTGCTTTGTATTATTATTTATAACCCTGAGAATCCACTCACCTGCGTGTGAGCTAGCTGTACCCAGCCTACTATGCTTGGGTATTTATTGTTATATTAAATTTATGAAATATAAATTTGTCTCAGTCTCATTACTTGCTCATTATCTTATGAATCACTAGTTAAGGTATATAATAGAATATGTAATAAGGGGGGAATGTCTCATGTTTTACTGCTTTGCTATTGCTGGAACGCGATCAGAGATATCGAGTGTAACCTCAGGCATGTCATTCGCAATGGGTTGACTTGGAAGCACGAGTGAGAGGGTTGAGGTATGATCAGACGTAGGATATTACTATCCCGACTTGGTCAGCTTTTGGTTCTCTGGCTTGGACTCTCAGTCTGTTGAGCAAATGTACAAACCTGACCGTTACAATATATGGCAAAACAAGATTCACCACCTGTTTGTATATAATATGTAGTTTACACTTGTATACAGCAGTCTATTTCTTTCTGCATTTTATTTATCTAACCTTTTTAATTTATTTTTATTGTAACTATTTATATATGACTAAAACAATCTAAATCAATAATATTGTAGTGATGAAGGTCACTTCAAAAACAAAATAAAGTTTAAAGTTCTTATTTATTAAGATTCGTAATCGTAAATTATTTTCTCTTTTTTTCAAATCTTGTCTCTATAAAAAAAATCGTTCCCAATACTTTTGGGATTTTGCAAGATTTTCACTTTTCTTAATTACGTTTAGTGGCCGTGTTTTTCCTATACTGGCCACATTAAGTAAGGCTTACACGTTAGGTGCCAAAATTTTGTTCTATATCGGTTATCATTTACTCCGTTAATATGAGCATGCGCATAAATTGAACATGACAAGAAATATGGTAACATGCTGGACTAAGAAGAAATTCAAAGACTACTGTAATAGTACTACGGACACAGAAGATACTTATAGAAAGATTGATTCTTACATACCTTTGGGGGATGACTCTAAACCAACTCCTCGCACCACTCTCAAAAGGAAATTTAACTCTCCTCCTAAAAGGATATGCAAATTCAAATAACATTAGGGCATATGTGAAGATAAATAATTATTCATACAAAAATAATAAATAAGTATCCTCATGAAAATAAAGATTTAAGATCCGGTAAGAAGGTATCCCATTCGCCAGCTCAGTGTACTCTTATACTCAGTTCAAAGAATGGGGATCGGAAAACTCACATAAGTAATTAATATGGGGGTTAGAGAAAGTAAATGATAAAAGAAAATATATGGCAGTAGTCGCTTTAGAATTATAATATTTTTTATTAACCCAATATCCCCGGCCATTTATAACATAAATATAACATCAAAGTTCCCAAATTGAATAAATATATAATGAAAATCATACAATACATAAATCATTTTTATAAAACAAATTATAAGCATATGAAAATACTTGTCAAAATGATTGTTAAAATAAATAAAGGAAATTTCTTTCTTTATAATAAAAGTATATTAAATAATTAATATGAAAGAGATAGTGCTCTGTGAATTATAAACTCACACACATGTATTAAACAAATAAAGAAAAATTAACGTTATATACAAGGTGTATTGGTTTGTGTATTTACATATTTATGAAGTGGGTATTAACTTGTTATAGAATAAACACACGCATACAAAAAATAATAGTATACCTGACAAAGTTTGTAGGCTTCATTCTTCTATGGGTTTTGAGTGGGTGGTCTATCTGTTCATCGACTGCAACAAGGGCTGGATCTGACGGTGGTACAAGTTCGTAGAATTAGTCATCATCACTTTGGTGTTTGGTAATCTCTGTCTTTACATTATGCTGGGATGGCAGGAGTGAACCTGGCCAGATGCACTGAAGTGGGCTTCTACTCCACAATCACTTTATATGCAGGCGACTGCTTGATTGGCATTTTTAAGTTGGAGAGATGGATATTAAACAGGATATTGACACTATAGATCGTCCCCTCTTGTTTTATGAATCCTAGGTTAACTGCAGGCTTCGATGGCATGTTGTAGTTACACTTTCATCAGAATCAACTGACTGGTTAACTGCTAGATTATTCTAATGATGGCCTCGATTAATGTCCGTTGATTCAGAATGACAAAATGAGTATTATTTCTTTTTCTTTTGATTAGAATAAATCTTCCAGCTTATAAGGTATCAGAATCAGCATGATTAAAAAGTTGCATGACTTTGCGTGTTTCCCAGAATAGCATTTAGCTTCCCAAAATTAGAAATAGGATCCCAATAAGATTTGTCTTTTTAACAGCAAGACAAAAGTGAACTGCTCTCTTTGAAAAATAAAGGTAAACTGCTCTCTTTGAAAGGTAAGCTGCCCTCTCACAACTTCAGAACAGATCTCCCAACTCAATACAATCTCAATTCAGGTATCCCCTCCACGACACAAAAATTAAATAATTAAATCTTATTGAATTGGTTTTAGTTTTACTATTTGGTTTAGCCGATTCGTAAAACATTCCAATGTAATCACCCAAGTGATCTCAAAAATTTCATTTCCAATTAGTTTTATTTATATCCATTCAGATCTCACTATCTCTGATGACAATTTCAATAAATGATAACTTCTTTTTACTTTTTTATTATTTCCAATATCACAATCGAATTTTTTTTTGTTTTATCAAAAAATGTTTTACATAACTTGAACATTCCTCTCTCCACACATTATTGCAAGTTTAATTAAACTCTTTTTGTCCAGTTAAAATTATTTTAGAGTGGACAGGAAACCAGAATGCCTTTAGGCTTTTTCTAAATTTAAGACAATGCCCCCCCCCCCCTTGCTCAAATGCAACTGAAGAGAAAAATATCCATTACAACTCCGATTTGGAAATTATTTTTGAATATTTTTAAATAATAGTATGTTAAATTATCCTTTTTACATTGATTGTAAGCACTCGCAAAAAAAATAAATAAATACGTACTGACAAATTGTAAATAAACGTGTTAGCATTTGTTTTAACAATCAAACCCAAAACCTTCAAAATTATAATTACATTTTGGAGTTTCTTTCTCTTTAAAAAAAAATAATAAAAATAAACAAAAATCAAATTACAAATTCATATTTCTAAGCCTTTAAATATCAGCTTTAAATGTATATGTGTGAGTTTATATTATTGCCACAGTTCTCTCAATTTATAATGAATATTGACTATATAAATTGTATAACCCCCTCTTTAATGGCTATTTAAATATTTTAGACCATTTATTCATTTAACCTTAACTTGTGCTTGACCACATCAAATGTGTCTGGCACAATATAATATATATATAGACACAGGTATATAATAAACCTGTGTTTCAGTTATTACATATAAGAGATGTCTTCCCATCTTTTGTATGAAATGGAGTTTGTACTGTACATGAGGGGTCAG
This sequence comes from Epiperipatus broadwayi, assembly GCA_028023455.1. Classification (NCBI taxonomy): domain Eukaryota; kingdom Metazoa; phylum Onychophora; class Udeonychophora; order Euonychophora; family Peripatidae; genus Epiperipatus; species Epiperipatus broadwayi. The sequence goes on from JAQFVV010012580.1 coordinate 291,485, forward strand.
ATTGACCTTAGGTCAACATGGGTGTGACAAAAATCTCAGCCTCAGGGTGGCCTTTGAGCATTCTATCATCAGATTTTTAATTGGATGGACGGTAAAAGAGTTGAAGTGTGGAATATACTGAAGCCTATCCATTAAAGTATGAATAATGGCTATCTTAATATATACCTGAGCATTATAGCATATATGTGTAGAGATGATAATCTGTACCAATTGACAATTGCTGGCTTAGCATGAAATACGTCTATTGCTGATTATTTATCTTTTCAACATACACGTGTTCAAATGTATCAGTGTTATGAAATAGAGTAAAGAGTGGTGGTCATGTGAAAGTCTGTGCTCATCTACCCTATATATTATATATATAGACACAGATATATAATAAGCCCGTGTTTCTGTTATTACATATGAGATGTCTGCCCATCCCTTGTATGAAATGGATTATGTCCTGTACATGAGGAGTCAGATTGACCTTAGGTCAACATGGGTGTGACAAGAATCTCATCCTCAGGGTGGCCTTCGAGCATCCCATCATCAGATTTTCAATTGGATGGATGGTTGAAGAGTTGGAGTGTGGAGTAGATTGAAGCCTGTCCATTAAAGTATGCAGATTGGCTATCTTAAAATATATCTGAGCACTTATAGCATATATGTATTGAAATGATAATCTTGACCAACTGATGATTGCTGGTTTAGCATGAAATACATATATTGGTGATTATTTATCTTTTCAACATATATGGGTTCAAGTGTATCACCATTATGAGATAGAGACTGAGAGTGGTGGGTTGTGTGAAAGTCTGTGCTGATATACCCTATATATTAAAGAAAATTTTTATAATATAGTCAGTGTGTAAGATAAACAACATTATATTTTGGTTAACAATTATGATATTTTGTAAAATATCTATTATTTAATTACATTTTGAATTACAAGTGTCAAATTAACTCATTCCACATCTTTGACACCAGCAACTTTAGATAAACATAGTAATGACTATTATTAACCATTTATTAAAATAGAATGTGATAATATTGATGTTATTTAATTTGCAATTCAAAATGAAATTATTTAATATAGATAAATATTTTTAACGATCAAACAGCACATGATTACCATTCTTTATGCTTACACAAGCTGTTTTTTATAAAGGCAAAACTCTCCATATAGTAGTGCCACTCAGTGCAAGACAAAATAATCAATGGATGCAGGAATATTTGTGCATAAAACCCTATTTAGTACCTACTGATCCAATATCCCCAGACTAGTTTCTAGCTTGTGGCTTTCGTCAGTGAGGAGCATTAGATCGGAGAGCATTGCATCTGGGTCTTAGAATCTAATGCAACTCTCCAGCAGCCACTTTTTATTTTTTAGCTAAGTATAAAGCTTTGAGTCCAAAATGAAAACACAATAATGTTCTCAAGCTAAGCTCATTAGTTTGTATAGTTGTATAAACCTGAATTCAATTCAACAACCATACTTTTTCATGTCTTTGGTTTTTTAATAACCACTGCTACCATAATCTTATTAGGTAGTATTGGTATTAAACCATCAAACATCATATGATCAATGTTCTTTATGCTTAAACAAGCTGTTTTTCAGAGACAAAATTCTCCATACAGTAGCAACACAAAGCTTAGCTTGAAAACATTGCGTTTTCATTTTGGACTCAAAATGTTATAGTTGGCTAAAAAGTAAACAGTGGTTGCTGGAGGGTTGCACTAGATCCTAAGATCTTGGTGCAGGGCTCTTAGATCCAAGGCTTCTCACTGATGAAATCTACAATCTCGAAACTAGTCTGGGGATGTTGGATGAGCAGGCACTAGATAGGGTCTTATGTACAAACCTTCCTGCATCCATTGATTATTCTAGCTTGTACTGAGTGGCACTACTGTATGGAAAGTTTTGTCTCTGTGATAAATATTTTTTATAAACTAAAGATGTATATGAGAGATAGTAACCTGGACCAACTGATGAGTGCTGGTTCAGCACAAAATGCATCTTGGGGGCATTTGTCTTTTATTGCATCTATATTTATATGAATTTAAAAGAATATGCGATAATATTGACATTATTTAATATATTTATAAAACTATTATTTACTTTTTTAAATAGTATGATAACTTCTTTATATGTAATATTGTTTGGTCTGCATATTAATTCCATGATCATTTCATTGTGAGTAGCTTTTGTTCTATGTGATTTGGCTAGGTATTGCAAATAATGGTTGTGTAGTGGCCATTATCATCACATCAAATTTTATTGAAATATATAAATAAAGAATATGTGATCTTTTATTTCCTGATGCTTAATGCCATGTGGCACCCAAATCAATTAAATTAAATTAATATTGTAGAAGAAACTACTTTTCACACAGGGATCAAAAAATTGTCATACATTCTTCTATCTATAAACATTTTAAAAGCATAAGTTGACCATCTATGCTTAGAACTTGTTCTGTAAAGAAACCGTTTGTTGACCATCCCTAAATTAAGGCTTGATCTTATTATAAGTCTGATTTTTGAATTGATAATTAACTTACCCAAGTTCAATTTATATATCACAGAAAAGAATAGGTTTCTCATTTTTACTCACTTGCAACACTACATTTTATTAGTTTGATTACATGTAATAATAAATAATACAATTTATCCAAAGCACTTCAAACACTTTTTAGCAAAACTCTTTATTTGTACATATACATACACTGACATTTTGACTGACCCACAGACTTCTTCAGAGTAAACTGTCTCTGAAGAAGACTGCAGGTCAGTCAAAACATCAGTGTCTCAGTAAACTGTCTCTGAAGAAGACTGCATGTCAGTCAAAACATCAGTGTCTTTATTTGTACATATACATACACTGACATTTTGACTGACCCACAGATTTCTTCAGAGTAAACTGTCTCTGAAGAAGACTGCAGGTCAGTCAAAACATCAGTGTATGTATATGTACAAATAAAAAGTTTTGCTAAAAACTTTTGAAGTGATTTGGATAAAATGTATTTATAGGATATTATGGCAAAAATAAAGAAAAATGTAATTTTGATAATAAATAATATAGTGATTTTTATATTTATTATATATATTCAAATTATTAAAATTTAGTGTTACAAGTAGTTAAAATTAGAAACTGTGTCTTCTATGATATGTAAATTAAATTTGTGCAAGTAATTTTCCAATTCAAAAATTAGACTTATAAGATCAAGCCCTAATTTAGCCACAATCAATAAACAGTTTATTTAAAGAATAAGCTATAAGCATAAGACCACTTATTCATTTTAAAATGTTTATTGATGGAAGTGTGCATGTCAATTTTCTATCTGATGTGTGATGAGTAGTTTCTTTCACAATATTATATATATATATGTGTGTGTGTGTGTGTTTGTCTGGGTTATACTAAACACTGTAAAATTTTGATTTACAAAGATACTTCATGAACTGTTTGCATATTATTAATAAATGATTTTGTGAAATAGGTGACATATTTTTGAAGAGATTATGAATGATTAAGCTAAACACAGAATACAGCTAAAGATATATGCAAATTGCACATTATGCAAGGTTAATTTGTGTATTTGAAGACATATAACATTTATATGAGAATACAAGGTGATTTTATATATGCTTCAAATTTCTTGTCATTTTTACGATTAATTATTTTACTACTTATATTAAAATTTCATAATATTATGGTATTTCCATTCTTTTTTAAATTGTCAACTTGAATATGTAGTGTACAAATTAATTATGTGCTAGTCTATAGATAACTTAATAGAATAGAACCAATAGATGATGCCAGACAGTAGGTCAGTCCATGAGATTACTATTAATGAAATATAACCAATTCATCAGTACTACATTGAGATCATATTCTAAATAATCAGCTTACATAAATTGATGATGATAGGTGGTTTTTTTTACTGATCTTGGTACTGGCTAATATTGTTGCTGATTCTTTAGTATGGATTATCCAGTAAAATATATATTTATGTATAATAAATAAAACGATAATAATTATTTACAATACCCTTTATAAAAGCACACAAGTACTTTTAAATATTTTTGTAATCTTTTTCAACTACTAAATATTTTACATCTTTGTAAATTTAAAATGCTGCATTTGATAAAAATTACAAAGTAACTGAAAGTATTTGTTATCATGAATATTTAATATCAATTATAATACTTTATAGTTTTATTTATAATTATTAATATATAAGGTGTATTTTATATAGTTATACATCTCATTTCCATGTTTGCACTTGCTTGTATTAACTGAATAATTATAATAGGAGCTCTATTTGATAAACACTATATTTTAATGTCCAAGTACACCAATTAGTAATAATCGTTGTATAGGATAGGTTAAAAAAATACTGTATATTAGGAAAATAAAATGTATTCTTATTATAAAATTTTTCAAGAAAAGGGGGGACGGGACAACTAGTCATAATTATTCTAATTGTTTTAATAAAATTAACATTAGTTTAAAGGTTTAAAGAGTTATCGCTTCTCTGTCATTCTGTATTTTATTGTTATTCTTGTTATAAAGATTTTAAAAAATGCATTCTTACCAAATATACTCAATTGAATCAAAATGTTATATATTTTTCTTCTAATAGTTTTTTTGTCTAATACGGAAAAAAGAAAAAATTATATAAATATACTTACTCCCACGATGATCTAGGATCCTAAACGCTGATACTGCATACTGCTTTACAACATATACTTCTACACATCAGGAAAGGGCAAATATTCTGAACAATACATGGATTGATAAAACATGTTATTCCAAGACAAGAACCAACTGGGATAAAAAAAGTTATTAATAACTCATTATATATATATATATATATATATATAAACGATCATTAAAAATTTAATAATTTTTTTTTACTCTATAAAATATAAGATGAATATCATACAAAAATAATTAATAGCCCATGTTACATGACAACTACTTTAATTTAAAAAACAATAGCAATTTTATTATTTTTAAAATGTGACAAAAAAGTCTTAAATACAAAGAAGCAGAAACTGTGAAATATTAATATTTAATATTGTTTGCAAACATTTTACCATTTTAAATTCATATTCGTGTATTCCAAAAAGCAATCAAATAGCACAGGTGTACTTTATATATATATATTTAAGCCAATCTTGTTTTATTAACTTGAATAAGTAGATAAAAACAGAGTGATGACAAAAAGGGTTTGCATTTCTGGACTAAAAGTGTTTAGATGACTTTAAAATTTATTCCATATAATTCTAATGCCTCTATATCCAGCTGAAATTTTAACAATCATCTCATTATAAATTGATTTTCATTGCGATCTTAAACTGCACTTTAATTCTCTAGCTTTGTTCTACCTAGTTTTATTATTACAAAAAAACTGATATTATCTGTAAATAAATAAATAACTCAGATTATATATAACTGAACAGGAAATAACTGAAGCTTCCAATGAGTTATATCATGCTTGCAACTCAATGACAGCCATCCATCAGTACAAAAGTCAGACCAACCTCTCAGACCATAGACATTAGAAACACCCACTTTGTGAAGCAATTCATATAGCATATGTGACATTTCAACTTTATATACACATTATTTCTAAAGAAACCCTAATTTTAATTTTTTATATATATAATTTTTTTTATATTAATTACAATTCTATAACAGATTACTGAAACATATGATCAAAGACATGTAAAAAAGTTAAATAATTTCCAAGATGCACATTTCATGCTGAACCAGCACTTATCAGTTGGCCCAAGATCACAATCTCTTACAAATATCTTCATCATTTCTTCAGTATATATCTAGATAGCAAATTACTATAGTTTAATTGACAGGTATCAAATTTTCTGCAGTACAACATTAATATAAACTACACTAATGGAAATATATTAATAACTGTACTAATCATTTATCAACCTAGACATTATCACTAGCTCAAATAAGTTTTCTTTTAAGTATTATTTAATTGGATAATGTATTTGGAGTGGCATAGAGGTATTAACACATGATTACTTTGCCCATGTTAACAATGTTGATAAGTTTCACACTATTTACACAAGATGCAGACAATATTCACTTTTTAACATCTTGTAGAGGGGTGTACAATCATGCAGAAGATCAAAGCAAAGCTTTAGTTTCAACAACCTCTGAATATGAAATAAAAATCCAGGTATAATATACGTAAATAAGTAAATATCTATAAATTTATTAAGATTAATTTTAAAAAGTATTTTAAAATTAAACATTGAATAGTCTTGTTCTGTGTTTATGACAAAGTCGTGGCCTTTTTTTTCTCGATCTAATCCAATTCCTATCTGACATCTATCATTATATATGGATGTATTTAAAAAATATTAAAAGTAGCATGTGTACAATTTCCTTAAAAATATGTTCAAAAATAGTATTCTCAATACTGTTGAAAAAATTGGATTAATTTTGTAATATTTTACACATTTGATTAAGCATTTGATAATATACAGAGCTGTATTTCAAGCTGAGTTCTCCAGACCATAAATCATAAATATCTCCAGGATGAGATCAAAATAAAATAAAAATATTTCATTAATTTTCAGTTTATAAATATTTTCATTGCATAATAATTTTATGTAGAGATATTTGTTATGTGTGATTTTAATTACTATAACTTTATTGTAATCATAGCCAACTTTATTATAATCTGACTCAATATGGAAACTAATTTTGTGACTATATTTGTTAAAGAATGCATTACTAAAAATTATTTTCATAAAAGCTTAGGCATTTTAACTTTTACAAATATAGCATTTGTAGCAAGTCTTCTTTCCAATTGTTTTATTTTTTAAAGTGTCTTCATGTCCTTAAACACAGGCATATATTTTGGAATGGATTGTTTCATGACCATAACACAATGGATGAAATAACATTGACAGTATGTCCATAAATATATTTTTTAGTTTATTAAGGAAAATAAGATATAAGAAATGCATATATATATAAATAATTCCTATAAACATTAAAATAAAAATCTAGAATGATAAATAAATAATATAATATTTGAAATAAATTATTTAAAAATTAAATAAAAAAGTATCTTAGATACAAATGCATTATTTAATTTATGATTTTGACAAACTTCTAAATTTATTAATGTAACATAAAATATCATTATTTTGCAAAAATATATTGTGAAAATTATATGTTATTATAAAAGTTAAGTTCCCTATATTTTATACTGAAATTGGAGATTTAAAAAACATTAATTAACATATTATTTTTTGTTTTTAAGTTCAAAACAATGTTGTTTTGTTGAATGTAAAATAATGAACAACAATTATAATAGATAGAATATTATCTTCATTAATTAAAAAGGGGGAAAATATTTAATTTTAAACATTCTTTCTTAAATAAATCTGTATTTAATTATTGATTCATTTTAAAAAACTTGCAAAATTTGAAATGGCATAAAGATGCCTGCCACCACTCATTCTGTGTTGACACATAGCCCATTGTTGATGCAGTCATTACTTTTTGTGTATGAAAATTCAAATAATATAGAAGATAAATAAGAGTTGAATATTTTATACATATCATCTATGTATGAAAGTGACCTTAAAAGAAATCTGCAGTTAATAAAAAATATATATTACCTTTACATGAAATTATTATGCATATGTATAGAAGAATAGACAAAGGAGATAAATCCATTTATTGCTCTCCCCAAGAGATTTTTATTTAAATTGTACTAATTTGTTTTAAAAAAACAGATAAATAATTTTGAATAAATTAACAACAGTTAATATGTGCTAATGGATAGCTAAAATGTCAAGTTTGTACTTGCAAGTTAAAGTCCTCAAGAAACAAAAATGTTAAAAGTCAAATAAAATTTATTTGTTTTAAATTTTATTCTATTTTTTTATATATAGATGAAATTAATTTACAGTTTTAAAAAATGTAAAAAGTGATCTAAATATTTTTAGGTTTTATGTGAATGTTAAATGATTATCCATATATTTAAATCATAATCAATATGTTTTTGTTTTTTATTGTGTAAAAATAATTATTTATATGTTGTAAAAATAATGTTTAGCATAGCTGCCTTCCAATCAGCTGGCCCAAGTTCGCTTCTTGATCAATGCATTTGACATATATATATATATATATATATATATATTGTACCGAGATACATCAGGAAGGAGTATGTTTTCTTCGGAGTTACACATAATTTTGGAGAAATATAAATTGATAAAAGATTTGTTTAAATATTTAATAAAAATAAAAGGTCTTGTAGGGTAAAATAAGAAAAAAAATTTTTTTTTATCATAGAAGGGTTTATCGTTAAAAGCATAAATTAGACAGTTTTATAAGATATAATTTTAGAATCACATTTAAATAAAACTTAAAGAATTAAAAACTTGATTTAACTAAAACTTGATTTAATTGAAATTTGATTTAAGATTGCTTTTAAAAAAAAAAAAAAAAAAAGCAAGGTGGAGTTCGTTTTGTCTTATAATGAAAAAAAAAAAATATAATCAAAGGAATGTAGTAAACAATGGGAGCTAATGACAAACATGAGAAATTTCCATTAAACGGCTAGTTAGTGAAATAACTCTAACAAAGAAATTGAAATTTGCAATCATCTAAAGAATGACCAATGAAACTGTGTAGAGAGTCGAAAGAAAAGAAATAATTGTCCAATAGCAGAAATTCAGAATGTAGATTGAATCCGCAAGATAAGGACCGTAAAATATAAAAGGGGCGAACTTTCTATTGTTATAATTATTAGATTGAATTTGATATTATGATTAAAATTTGATTCTGATTCGGTTTGGTTACTTATTCTTAAATTCATATTCATATTATTAATACACGTCCAAAGTTAAATAAAACATAATGCTGCATTGTTAAACCCATCGTGTGGACAGCCGGCCGAAACCTTCCCTGCAATACCAACAGCAGACAGTTCGAAGGTCGATCATGTTCGCGTAAAACAAGAAGGAAGCGGAGTGTCCATGGTGAAGCCCACAGGATCCCAATGACATCGGGAAAAGGATCGCAAAGAGTTAGCGCTAACTGACCGAAGGAAATACTATCAGAAGCTATGCTCGGAACTAGGCATAAAAGAGAATGCTAGGTAATATTTATTTTATTCTTAATTCACTAATTAAAAGCCATAGTAATGTATGGAATAATAAACTCTGAACTTTAGGTTACGAACAATAATTACTAATTGTCTTTAGCTCCATTATCCAAGAATTTTTATTGTGATTTCAAATATATTTGTGTGTGTATAATTATTTTCTAAATGTATGTATAATATGATATTGTGGTTATATTAAATATTATCTAAACTTGAGCAAAAGTGTAATTAATTATAAGACCAAACGAAGTGAAACAGCGTAAATGGACATTTAATGGGTTAGTGATTACTTATTAAAAAAAAAAAGGAAATAAATATTGTAGATCAAATAAATAATAAATGTTATAATAATGAATTTTAGTTTAGAAATGGGATATGAATATCCTATGAGATTATGAGAGCGAAATAAATTTTAAATTAGAATTTGGGAAAGGAAGCGAGAAAACTAGCGCAGAGAAAGATTCGTAAATTGATTTTTTTTAAGTAGGTGGATTTTGTATTTTATTGATTGTTTTAGCTGAGCTAGCGGGAGTGGGTATTAGATCGTATTGGTCAGGCAGACTTGTCGACAAAGGTCGGCTGGTGCCCATTGGATTTTTTCCTTTAAATAAATAAAGAGTTTGGTTGGCTAATGTGTAATCTAGTAAACGAGTATTAATATTATTGGTGAATGTTTGCAAATGATATTGACCACTCTACCCGAGGTACCGACAGCCCCATGATAGGATTTTGGGTAAGAGGGAGGTACAAAGTTCTGTATCGAGTCGTTATTATAAATATTAAATATTTTATTGATGTTATATAAGTGATGTTTATAAAAGTTACAAGACGACGCAAAAGGGGGAAAGGTATAATATATATATGTATTGTAACCTTCTGGATAGGTACCAGAAATATTGATTGTAACTAAGTAGCACTGTATCAATAACATCTGATGGCATCTTACTAAAAAAAAAAAAAAAATCTGAAATTTAAAAATTTTTTAAATTAATGACATAAAACTATGTTTAAAAGCACTTAGAGATATAATTTGAAGGTTTTGTGATGTTTAATATTGTTCTTTAGTGAGTAATTAATGTTAGAAAGGGGAATGGTTTGTCGTGGAAATTGTCAGTTTGGTTTAAGTTGATCCATGTTTGTTTTGTTTCTCTGCAGAACAGTATTGATATTTGTTTAGATAATTCTCTAGTTTATTTGCTTATAATATCTCAATCCATAGTGTTAATAGTGCAATATGTTTGGCTCATCATCATAGAAACTGTCATTTCAGTCAGGTCAGTTTACTACCCATAGAACAGTATTTGTAAATGCTCATGTATGTTTGTGCCATCTTTCCCTTCATTTTCCATTCATATACTTCATTGTATTACCAAATATGTTTCACAGCAAAATATTTGATTTCATAACCAATAGCTTGAATAACCAGTTTAGTTACATTTTAAATGAATTATCAAAGAACAAATGTACTATTAAATATTATTTTAGCAATTATCATTAGTTTTTATTTTGCTACATTAGAAATGTAAAATATTTATTCTTAGTTCGCTTTATTTGATTTTTCTTTTTTAAAAGACAAATTATTTTTTCTTTCTTTTTCAAGATAAGAAATTTTCTTGCATATTTTATTGCTAATTAAGTTCGGTGCAATGGGCAGAGCAATTTTGTTTTTAGAGCCTTGAACTTTTAAGTGACCTTGGATTATTGGAAGAACAGATGCTTGGGTAATGATTTGAGATATAAAAGAGGGAATCTTTTCACAAAAATTTGATTTTACTTTGCTTTCTGATTTCATCATTTCTCTCCCAATAAAAGTTTTTATTAGTACAATTTTGTTTCTACAGGCTGATTTTTACATGACTCAAGCTTGAAAGTGAAAAATCACTATTAATTTTCTGGAAAATGCAGATGTAAACAATGGTAAATAAGGTACCTTCTTTGCTTTTCAACTGACTAGTTTAAATTCTAAAGTCATCATTTGAGATTTGCACGTGTGCCTATATTATCAATTAATTTAAGTTTAATTTCTAATATTAAAGAAATAATGGAAATGCGTGTTTGTATTTCAAAACTATTTTATTTAAATCTTAATTCTAATATTAAAAAAATAATTGAAATGTATGTTTATATTATAAGTTCGATTTATCTTGATTTAGTCTCGAACATTAAAGAAATAACTGGAATGTATTGGATCCAAATTAATATTATTTATCTCCCTGCAGGAAATTGTTATATGTTTATCCATATTTACGACTATACCCATGATCATCATCATTTAGTACATAACTAAGATATGTCATATACAGATTATAAACTTTTCATTCCAGCCAAAAAAGAAGCTCTAATAATAATAATAATAATAATAATAATAATAATAATAATAATAATAATAATTATTATTATTATTATTATTATTATTATTATTATTATTATTATTATTGATAGATAGGTAGATTTTAAAAAAATTGTCTTATGATATTTTTTTTCCTCTTTAAGAACGTCTCACAAAAGTATAATATGGAAAAATATTATACTGGATATTTAGTATTATTTTAATATAGTTTTTATTATGTGCTTATATTTTTATATGTGCGTGCTAACAATAGAAATATCCGTTCGCTATTAAGAGGTTAACAGCCCGTTTTTGAAAAGAGATCATTATATAAAATTATTGTTTATGTTTGCATTTTTAAAGAAGTTATAAATAATTATTTCTTAATAATTGTTTTACTCAGAATTTAAAGATTTGTTGTTTATCCCTAACCAAACTATTATTTTAATTTTGTGCTAGTGCCGAATGCATTAAATAATTATTTTGTCTTTGCTTGCTAGAAGTTATTTTGCCTTGCTTCTTTAATAATAATTAGTATATTTCCAAGTTAAAATATTATACTTGTCAGAAATGAGAGGTGTATTCATTATTACTTTTACAATTTATTAATTAATGTCGTCACAGTATTTCTTTATCAAATGTAATTGGAATTTTTTATGTGTTATTATGCTTATATATGTATAATTCAGGTATAATAATATTCAAATTGGAAGTAGAAATAATTTATTTCCCATCAGTTTCGGAAGATGAAATATGCCAAGAGAGGTGGAAAGTTTAGAAATTTATTTAAGTATGAATTTATTATTCTTTTATTATGCTTAGATTGAAATGTGTTTAGTGGCTATGCAGAACAAAATTATTTATGTTGTATAGTACATTATCAGAGATGGAGATAACTTTCTCGTTATTTATTTGAGTATTTGCCATCAGTGGATTATGTAGTGTATTGTCAGGATTGAGAAAGCTATCCCTTAGCTTGTCGAGATTATATCCTCCAAATTTAGTATTTGTATTTTATGAATTATAGTATGAGAAGCCAATTAGTGTAATTCCCTTATTTTCTTGGTAATGAGACTATGTCCACACCAGTTCATTTTAAGCCTCAAAAATTAGACTTGGGAGCTATTGTGTATTGTTATTTAAATGATTAGAGTTATGAAAGTCTTTTATCCATTATGTGCCCTATAGAGTGTCTTCTTTCTTTTATTCATAGCCAAGTATAAGATAGTTTGCTGATAAGAAAAGAAAAATAAAGGCAGAATTGATTTTTTCCAGAACAACTGAAATAGAATTAGTGTTAAAGCTTGTTTAGCCATTGTCATCATCCATATTATGACACTTATCCCAATTTTATAAGTAAACTGATCAGATTTAGTTATATTAATTATTTTATAACAGATGGCATAATTCAGATGCATGCATAAAATATTATTAATTTAGAAGGTATGGAGAAATCCATCATTAATGTGTAACTCTTTAATTATTGTTTCAAACCATTTTATATTAATTATTTAGATTTTATACTATCAACTCTCAATAATGTTTTGAGTAAATAAGCAAAAGAAAGTGTAGCTAATGAATAGAATAACTTATTTAATTTGTGAAGGATAGCTTGACCTCTTACTCTTAGATTTAAACCCCTTTCATATCATTTGATGTGCATTTGAAGTAAAATGCCAAGAACTTTAGTTTCACTTTAAAATTATAATGCCAGTGTTTAATAGAGTTTTATTTTCATGAGTTTATCAGAATTAACTGCTAGCTTGAAAATATTTTATAAGTAAGATACCAAGAACTTTAGTTTTATGTTTATTATTTTGGTGCTGGTATTATAATGTTTCCTTCATCAAAATGGATTGATAGCTGGCATATGTTAAAATAAAATACAGAAAGCTTATTTTTATGTTGTTTATTTTCATGTAGACTATTTAATCATTGATGTTAGAATCATCAAAAAACATGTATATGCATAAACTATAAAACCAAATGTTTATTTAAATTATCTTGTAATAAATGTTTTATTTATTTAAAGCTGTCTTCAGAATTCTTCTTTGACTTGCATCCATGTTCTATATTTCCACACATGCACACACATTTACATATCCAATATGATATGATAATACTATTCCATAATTTAATGATGAATATGTCCAGATCTGACAGTGTTGCTTTTCCTGATCCAAACACTATATGAAATGTTTGATTATTTAATGATTCTCTGAAAATCTTATTACTTACTTATTATTTAGATGATGAATTGGAATCAAAATACACCCTATTTCATTCATTATCTAACTGCTATCATTTTATCCGAATAATGCTTAATTTGTATTATCACTTTTGTAATAGTAATTAGTAGTTGTTGGAAAGTTAAGTCAAGCAATAAATTAATTCCCTGAGATATTCACTTATTATTTAGATTAGATATTAATTCAGTTACTTAGTTTAAATTACTGTACAATTAAAAGTTAAGTAATGTTATATTTTATTTTATATTTAACTCTAACTTACGATGCAGTATAGTTAATCAGCATTACATCTTTATTTTATTAATTTAATTTTATCACCCAGTAGAGGTTGTTCAGTGCATGTGGATGATGGGAGGAGATGAGATGTCGATTATACCTTGTCAAATTAAATAGTAGAACTTTACCAATTTTAATTTTTTATTTATTTTAGAATTTAATAGATGCTTTGTTCCTATTAATCATAATGTTTCCTCCCATGTCTAATATACATTTTACACTCTATAGACCTCTGTAGCCTCCAACTGAGCTAAGCTTAGGTCAGATTAGTAGTTTATTCTATGATCAATAGAATTGGCGTTTCCGGGTATTTGTTGGTAGGGAAGGTAGGAGAGGTGTTGGGAGAGGGTTACAAATATATATATATATATATATATATATATATATATATATATATATATATATATATATATATATATATATATATATATATATATATATATATTAATAATTGAAATATTTTATATTATTCAATGCATGTGTGCATATACATATTCTCTTAAATAATTGATTAACTATAAAATAATTTGAAATAATTCAATTCAATTCATTTATTTAAGTGCTAAACAACAGCATAAAGCAATTACAGCTTGAACATACAATAAAAGTAAAAATAAAACATATAACATAAAATGAAAATATAAATGTATACATAATAAAGTAAAATTTAAAAGACAAAATCAAACATAACATTTAAGTTTAATAAGATTACAAAATTTCCTATAATCAATGTCACACAGATTAAGGTTACTCCCAATCTGACTATATAAAGAGGGTAACCTAAATAAAGAAGAAAATTTAAGAATATTAGAATGACATGTTTAAATCTGATATACACAAATAGACCTAGTATCATAACTCAAAGACATAATTGAAACAGTTGAAACTATATCTAATAAAATAACTTGTTCATTAACAATTTTATAAAAATATTTCAAATCTTTATACTTTTGTCTAGATGAAAGATTAATCATTTTATCCTCTCAAAAAACATATTTGAAAAATTTCTTAGAAATAGACTGCAACAAGTTACATCCTTGCAAAGAACTAGGGTTCCAAATCATTGAACCATATTCAATAATAGGAAGAACCAATGAAAAAAACAGTTTCCATTTAGTATCATTACTGAAATGATAACCATGTATAAGAATGGCACCCATAACTTTAAAAGCCTTACCAACAATCATTTCAAGATGAATAAAAGATCCATTACAAAAAAACATAATTCCAAGATCTTTTTGACATTTAACTGAAATAATTTTATAAGAATTGATACAATAACAAACTTGTAAAACTTCAGATTTTTTGGAATAAGAAACAAAGGAGCATTTATTAAAATTAACTGTCATATTATTTAACTCACACCAAGCACTAAAGTTATCAATATTTTTCTCAAGGAGAACACAATCGTTAACTGATATAATTTTTCTAAAAATCTTACAGTTATCAGCATAGCTTAACAGAAAAGAATATCTCAAGCAATCCTTAAGATCATTAATGTAAACATTAAACAGCATGGGTGCTAAAATACTACCCTGTGGAACACCTAAATTGCATTCAAAATTAAATGAAACCTTATTATTGAATTTAATATATGCTGTACAACTACACAGAAATGATTGAAACCAATATACAAGTTTATTAGAGAAACCTATTTTATGTAATTTATGAAGTAAAACACTGTGATCAACTTTATCAAATGCTTTTGATAAATCAAAATAAATAACATTTAGTCTTTGACGATCCTCAATTGCATGAGCAATATGATCATAAATTGTCAGCAGATTACTATCAACTGATCTATTAGGACTAAAACCATGTTGAGAAGAAGAAATTATCTTACCTACATCTGAAATAATTTTATTATAAACACATCTTTCAAAAATTTGTGCAATGGTATGCAAAACAGAAATCAGTCTATAATAGACAACTCTATAATATATAAATTAATTTAATATCATCAAAACTGATTTTCATACTAATTAGCACTTTTTCAAGATATTATTTAAAAAATAGTCCTCACGTGACAAAATACGTTCTATAACACTACACATTCTCTAGTCACCATCACTAGAACTAAACTAAAAAAAAATGTTTTTTTTTACAAAATCTTTTACAAAATGTATACTTATACTTACTTCAATTATACAACTTTTATCATTACTTTTTTCCTTTTTTTTACATACATACATTATTCATTTTTTTATCAACTTATTTTTAATTAAATAAGTGACTCATTAACTTCTAAATTAAGCAATATTTAACTATTTCTACACATATACATAACCCTCCTCCCACATTTTATAGAACCAGTGAATATATTCATACATCCTTTAGTATATATAATGTTTTATAATATTTTCTTTCTTTAAAATTTTTACTATACTTAATTATCTGTCTATATTTTTCACAATTAATTATATATTCAGTTTCTAAATAATAATTATATAATCTAGACTTACTATTCATCTTTTTATTGCTCTATTATTCTCCTTAGCCTTTGACTTTCATTTTTTCCTGATGGCCTCACTCAGTGCAAGCCAGAGTAATCAGTGGATGCCAGAAAGCTTGTGCATAAAATCCCTATCTAGTACCTACTCATCCAATATACCCAAACTTGTTTCTGGCTTGTGGCATTCATCAGTGAAGAGCCTTTGATCTGAGAGCACTGCACCTAAATCTTATGATCTAATGCAATCCTTCAGCAGCCACCTTTTATCTTTACTTGACTACAAAACTATGAGTCTAAAATTAAAAAGATAATATTTTCAATCCAAGCACACCAGCTTATATAGTGATATAGATCTGAATTCAATCACCACTTTCATATTTGGCAGGATTGGTATTAAACCATTAAACATCACATGATCACCATTTCTTATACTTGCTCAAGTTGTTAAAACAGGCAAAACTGTTCATACAATTGTGCTACTCAATGCAAGCCAGAGTAATCAATGGATTTTAGAAGTCTTGTGCATAACTCCCTATCTAGTGCCTACTTATCCAATATCTCCAGACTAGTTTTCAGCTTGTGGCTTTCATCAGTGAGGAGCCTTGGATCTGAGAGAACTGCACCTAAATCTTAGGATCTAATTTCAGACATAATTTTGTAGTTAAGTAGAGATAAATGGTAGTTATTGGAGGGTTGCATTACATCCTAAGATCTAAGTGCAATTCTCTCAGATCCAAGGCTCTTCACTGAGGAAAGCCACAAGCTAGAAACTAGTCTGGGAATATTGGATGAATAAGAGCTAGATAGGACTTTATGCACAAGCTTTCTGGCATCCATTGATTACTCTGACTTGTGCTAAGGGACACAACTGTATTGAGAGTTTTGCCTGTTTTAACAGCTTGAGTAAGCATAAGAAATGGTGATCATGTGATGTTTAATAACCTAACATGTTCATACTGCATTTGTCACAAGTAATCATATAAACAATTTCTATTCTATTATTAATATCATCAAACATTTTTTCATTGCATAACCATTTTGCTAACAATTTACTATTCTTCCATTCTATATTTATCTCATAATTCAACTTATCATTAGTTACTACTTATACACTTTTTTTGAATATGGTATTGGAATCCATTTTCTAATTTTTTGACTTCTCCTGTCATTATCTTGTCTATACTTACTATTGCTAGTTTTTAAAATTTTATTAATTATCTTTCTATTATATCCAATATTAATTCATTCCTTTTCAATTTCTAACTTCTGATTATATGGCTCTGCTTTATTTAAACTAAGTCTATCGTTTTTAATTTTAAGTCCTCTTACTGCTGCCATTTTTTGAGACCATGGTTGTTATAATTTAGGATCTATTGTTCGTCTAATTTTCTTATTATTAATATAATGTTTTACATATATATTTCTATTTTTTTATATACAAAGTCTATATATTTTTTTTCTATTGCAAATTTAATCTCATACTTATTGTTTATTTAATTCTTTAAATGCAATTAAGATACATATTCTATTTCCCATTATAATTATATCACCCACATATCTATAATATTGTAAAATTTCTTTACTTTTAATATATTCATTAATAATATTTTCCTCTATAATATTAACCAAAATTGATGGCATAATACCACTAATTGATAATCTCACAACTCATCTATTTTCAGTTTTTCAGAACTGCTTGTCATATTTTAAAAATATATTGTCTCATTTTTAATTAATAATGTTTCTTTTTATCACTTTTTTTAATGTTATTAATAACTATTTTAATACTAGCATTTCTAATACACTTTGGACATTTTTTCAATATAAAATGAAGCAATAATACTATCTTTATTCAGTTTCACTTTACTTA
The DNA here is from genome assembly GCA_028023455.1 of Epiperipatus broadwayi. Taxonomy (NCBI): domain Eukaryota; kingdom Metazoa; phylum Onychophora; class Udeonychophora; order Euonychophora; family Peripatidae; genus Epiperipatus; species Epiperipatus broadwayi. The sequence goes on from JAQFVV010012580.1 coordinate 309,798, forward strand.
ATTTATCTTCAATCTCATCTGAATTCTTGATGCAATATTTACCAAAACAAATTATATCATCAATTTTTTATATAGTATGTTGCATAAATCCTTAAAGATATAATCATTAAAATCCCAAATTAATCTTACAGGCATATTATCCTTATGTGTTTTTATCTTTCCAAATACACATGATGTGTTGTTATCTTTCTAAATACACATGAATGTATTTGTAAAGATAAAAACACAAGCATAATATGCGTGTAAGACTGGTTTTGAATTTTAACAGTTATATTTTTAAGAATTTATACAATTAGATGATACAATTGGTTTTGTTAAATAGTGCATCAAGAATTTTATTAAATCAGCAATAAGAAAGCTCAAACCCTAGATGCTTATTACCAATATCTCAATGGAATTATACACACAGACATTTTGTATTACAAATTTTTGTTATACATGATGATGAGTCAGTTAGAAAAGCCATACTGATGATGCCATGTTTTTTTAATTTACAATTTTCATTATCGTTTCAATGAAAACTAACGTATATTAGTTATTAAAATGTGCAGTTTAAAAAAATCAATTCAAGCGAACAATTTTCATTATATAATTTTTGGAATAAACAATATTTTCAAAACAAATCACTTTTGATACGAATTAAACTTGACAATTTCTAGTTGAAACAAATACTTGCAATTAGTATAGTCTCTCATTAGACAAGAGATTATCCAATAATGAATAATATTTCTGGAGTTTAATTTTTACTACACCACTCTCATTCAAGGTAAGTAATGGTTTCTATCTGCATTAAATACATTGAGAATGGGTGTAATCATAATATAACTAAAGACCTGTGAAAAATATACATGATCCCCATCCTCAAAATGCATATTTCATGCTGAACACACATTTGTCGGTTGTTCCATACCACAATTTCTTATATAGATCTTCATCATTGTTCAATTATATATAGATAGCAAACTATTGTAGTTTAATTGAAGTGTCAAACTTGCTGCCTTCACAGCTTTAACACAAATTATTTAATAGAAATATATTAATATTTTTTATTAGTCATTCATTAGACTAGAGATTATCCAATAATGAATAATATTACTGTAGTTTAATTTTCATTACATCACTCTAATGCAAGTTAGACACTGATGTCTATTCACTTTTAGCACATTGTGGTGGAATGTAGTCATGTGACAACAGATATGTGAAAAAGATTTTCTCAAGATGCATATTTTATGCTGAACCAGCATTCATTAGTTGGCCTAGATAAAAATCTCTTACCCATATCTTTATCATTGTTCAGTATATGTAGATAGCAAATTATTACAGTTATTTGATGTGTCAAACTTGTTGTTCTCACAATTTTATCACAAATCTCTTAATAGAAGTACATTAATTTTTTTTATTAGTCACTCATTAGACTAGAGATTATCCAATAATGAATATTTCTATGTGTTAAGTTTTACTACACTGCTCTCACACAAAGTAGAGACTGGTTTCTATCCTCTTTATTAATATACTTCCATTAACTGATTTGTGTTAAAGTTGTGAGAGTAGCAAGTTTGACACATCAATTAACCTGCAGTAATTTGCTATATATATATATATATATATATATATATATATATATATATATATATACTAAACAATGATATGCATAAGAGATTGTGATCTGGTCCAACTGATAAGTGCTGGATCAGCACAAAAGGTGCATCTTGGGGATCATACATTTTTTTATAAGTATGTTTATGATTATATTCCTCCATGATGTAGTAAAAGTGGATAGAAACCTACCCCAACCTTGAGTGAGAGTAGTGTAGTAAAAATTAAAGTACAAAAATATTGTTCATTATTGGGTAATTTCAAGTTTAATGAGTGATTAATAAGAATTATTAAAGTACTTTCATTAAATGATTTTTGTGCAAGTTTAACACTTGACAATTAAACTGTAGTAATTTGCTATCTATATATTCTGAACAATGATTAAGATATGTGCAAGAGATTGTGGTCTGGGCAAATTGATGAATGCTGGTTCAGCATGAAATGTGCATCTTGGGGATCATACATCTTTTTTATATGTCTCTGATCATATGTTTATGATTACATCTATTCACAATGTGTTTAAAGTAGATAGAAACCAGTCCCTATTTTGTGTGAGAGTGGTATAATGAAAATTAAACCACAGAAATGTTATTCATTATTGAATTATCTTTAGTCTAATGAATGACTAATAAAAATTATTAATGATTTATGTTAAAGTTGTGAAGGCAGCATGTTTGACACATCAATTGAACTATAGTAATTTGCTATCTATATATAGTGAACAATAATAAAGATATGTGTATGACATTGTTATCTGGGTCAAATGATGAATACTTGTTCTGCAGAAAATGTGCATCTTGGGTCTATCTTTTTGATATCTTTGATCATATATTTATGATTATATTCCTCCACAAAGTGTTAAAAGCAGATACAAACCAGTCCCCATGTTGTGTAAGAGTGGTGTAGTAAAAATTAATCTCAGAAATATTATTCATTATTAGATAAACTCTAGTCAAATGAGTGACTTTTAAAAATTATTAATATACTTTCATTAAATGGTTTGTGTCAATGTTATAAGGACAGCAACATCTAATACCAAATACACTGTAGTAATTTTCTATTTGTATATATAATAAACAATGATAAAGGTATGTGCCAACTGATGAGTGCTGATTCAGTATAAAATGTGCATCCTGAGGATCATATGTCTTTTGTCATATGTTTATGATTACATCCCTCCACAAGGTGTTAAAAGTAGATAGAAACCAGTCCCTACCTAGCATGAGAGTTGTGTAGCGAAAATTAAACTACAGAAAAATTATTCATTATTGGGTAATCTCTAGTCTAATGAGTGACTAATAAAAATTATAAATATATTTCCATTAAGTGATTTGTATTAAAATTGTGATGGCAGCAAGTTTAACACATCAATTAAACTATAGTAATTTGCTTCTATATATACTAAACAATGATAAAGATATGTGTAAGATAGTGATCTGGGCCAACTTATAAGTGCTGGTTCAGCATAAAATGTGTATCTTTGGATCATACATGTTTTTCATGTCTTTGGTCATATGCTTATGATTGCATCACTCCAGAAGGTATTAAGAGACCAATCCTTACATTGCATGAGAGTAATGAAAATTAAAGTACAGAAATATTATTCATTACTTGCAATTAGTATTTGAATGAGCAGTCATTATATTTTTACAAAATTTCTTAAGTAAAATTTGCATATTATTCGCAAAAAGGCCTCATGATGTCAAATAACCAAATGTTTTTGTCAGCTCTCATCATTTGCTTTTGCACATTTGTCAGAACTTTTCATTGCATTTCTATCACACATTTGTATTTCCCCTGATTTATAAAGAGGTGTATGGCCAAGTAATTGCAATGAAAACACTAAACTAGCATTCTTGAAACAACACAATCTGCTGGAAAATATTGATCATGAAAAGTTTTATATTAAATGCAGTTTGATTATGCAAAAGAAATGCAGAAAGAATACTATGGATGATTTTACATTGTTTGTGTTAAGGTCTTCAATTCATTGTCCATTTCTTCTTTCTCCTTCTATATTTTGCTTCTTTTTTTATTGCACTATAAATTCATCAATACTCCTTCAACACTTTAAGCAAATAACTTTATTTATATGAAGACTGCTAGTACAGTCGAAACTGTAAAATATATAAATAAAGTTATTTGCTTAAAGTGTTGAAGGAGTATTGATGAATTTATAGTCTTCAATTCAGTTAATCAAAATCTGTGAAATGAGTAGATCTATATTTATATTTATTATAAACCTGCCTGTGATGATAGTGAAAGCTTACTGGCAATATTTGTAACACATTAACATATTGATTCAATTTCTGTAGGAGGTTTGCTCTCTTGTATCTGTTGTAATAAGACCAAATCATGGATACTGACCAAAACCCTATCCAAATATATGAAGCAATAGTTGCTAATTGTCAAAAGTAGAACTATGATTGGTAGCTAGTAAGTGTCAAAACTTTTCATCACAATACCAAACTGTTTATATTGTTAACTAAAAACACAATTGTACTAGATAGATCCTTGATGCTTAAAGAGAAGATCAAATATAAAACAAGTCTATTTCATTTTGCATTTAGCACCATACCTGTATTTCATATAGATTGCCTTCATTTAACAACCTTATTCCTGTCAACTTTTTTTTCATATAAATTGTTTGGGATTACTTTGTTTGCTAAAATGTAAATTATTTTCAAACAAAACCTCCATTTAATAATAAAAATTTACATCTATAAAAATATTTATTGCTTATTGAATACTTATTGCCATCATTTAAATATTTATGGAAGGTTTTCTGCATTCCTGTGCTTTCTAAAAAGCTGCTTAGTAAAACAAGTAATAAATATTCACATTTTTATTTCTTATAAATTAATTTTTTCATGGTATTTCTTTCCTATATGGTAATATTTGATGAATAGTTCATTTAAATTCTTTAGTATTATGATATTACCGAGTTAGCAAGCATTAAGGTATAATATCACTGATCCTTTTTTCTTTTATCCCACTACCAAGAAGGGTATTTGATAGAAAATTACATTTTTTTATTATTCCCCAACCCAATAACTGATTGAGTTGGGTTATTTCTTTATCTTTTTCCCATGGCAAAATATCTGCATTAATTGTGATTTTTCTTTTTTTAACTACTGTGTATAATGTCAGCTCAATATAAGGAAGTTACTTAATGCTCCATTAACAATTTCTCTAGCATTTTTTGATTTATTACTGAAAATAAGATTGATAATTTGAACCTTAATTTCATTGTTGTTATGATTTTTTTCTCAGTTGGATATAAGAATGTTAACTCCTTGATCATTGATGTAATATCAGTAATGTCAAAAGCATCAATGCTGACAAACTTGAATATTTCTCTTTGCATGTAACAATGTCTGGCATAATTTAAAATATAATTTATCCTATATAAAAAATCAAACTCCAATAGTGCATTAATCCTTCATCATAAGAAATATAGATAATTATTTGGGTGTCTATTAAAATAGACCAATTAAAACTTTCTTGGTATCCAACTTTGCCTTTTTGTTATTGACTAATGTTAACATTTTTCATCAATGTTCATAATGTTTTGGAATGTAATGATCATGGATTAAAAGATTTGACTTCAGAAGTCTTTTGCAATTTTGATGGTACATCTCTCCACTATCACACAAATCAATGAACATATTTGGATGCGACTGCACAGCACCTCCAAATCATTACCAAAAACTATTGGAGATATATGTTAGTATTTCCTCCATGTTAAATTCAAGGTTGCTTTTGATTTTTTGAGTCCTCATTGTAAAACAACAATTGTGAGATTATATTCAGAGCACATGCTCAATGTCAAGGTCTGCTTATGTTTTATGTGAGGGTTTCTGAAATATTGGTAATCTCTATTTTGTTTGCCTCAATTTGTTTTTCAATTATTTATCTGTTATGGATTGGATTTCTAGCCTATGCCTACTGATTTCTTTAATTTCTAGATATATATTTGGTGTTTGAATTATTCACCTTGATAACCAAGTCTGATCATATCAATCTTTTCATAGCCACCTTATCACAGAATACTCTACTGCAATTTAAATCTGCAGGACTCTAAAAAGCAGGTTTTATTTTATGGTTTGAACTTCAGAAAAAGCAAATGTCATGACATGTTTGTTTTGACATCTGTTTATAAAAGAACTGGCTTAATCTTTATCTCTGTTTGCCTTTTATTTTTTGAGACCTGGTGATGAATCCTAATCTGTCTCCCTCATTTCCAAAAATGCTTAGAATGAATTTTAATGGTTGATTACTAGCAAACCTTGGCATTTCTATAGGGTTGGTTTCTAATAACGATAACCTTTTTTTATTTAAGACATAAAAAGAAAATGTATTTTTCATTTCACACAGATACTCTAGAAGTTTTTCATTCATATACTTCTTAAATGGTTTAATTGTAATAAGTTTAACAATAAAACATGATCTTAGGCCTCCTCTGCATGTTCTAAGATTTATACAGTCAAGAAAAATCCAGGAATATATTACAGACTTACATAGGAAGACCTGAAACCAATATCCACTTTTTCTGTATGCATATGTTTGAAAATCTTAAAAATAGATTATTAGTCGTTCAATCAGAAAATCAATCTAAAATTCTGAAGAAAAAAATTAACTTTTTTTTCTTTAGTTTAATAATAAAAAAATATTACTTAAAAAGTACTTACATGGAAAAGCAGATGCTGTATTAACAAGAACCTATAATTAACAAATATATGATAATGATTATAGTATTATAAAACATTGCTCATTATATTTATAATAATATGACTAATTTTGTTAATATATATTGTACCTAACTGAAGTGTTACTTAGTTCCAAGAGGTAATCAAGGTTATCTTAGCTTAACCTTTTGTTTAAAATTTCAGATTTAAAAAAAAATAATGATGATAAAAATGGAAATTAACTTAGTTAATTATTAAAATAGGATAATCTAAATATTTTAATAGTGTTTGTTGGTTTTATAAGGGATGTTAGGTAATAATTTAACATAAGCAAATGTTAAATTATTATAATAGTGAATTGATAAATAGTATTAAATGTATTCTAAAATAACTACTGTATAATCTATTCTAATGTTTAAAGAATAATAATAAGATATTATTATTAAGTTGGAATAAGTAAGTAATAAATTTTTTTAAAAAGAAATGATATGTAAGTTTTTATTAAAAGGAAATAAGAATATTTGTTATTAGTTGTGTAGTTTAGCATTCTAGTTATAAAAATTAGTTAGATTAAATAATTGTTAACATTTTATTGTTGTAATTCTAAAAATAATTTTAAACAATTAATGTAAAGCCAGATGTATGTGAGAATATGTGCATGCATAGACATGGAAACATAAGAATAAAAAATAATTTAACTCCCATATTGTTTAAAATAAGTAAATAAAGCAAATGTGTGGATAAAATTATTTTTAATGTAATATTTAAGGGTTTAATAAAGGTATAACTTTAAATTTTATATTTCTTACTATTGTGTTGTATAAAATATTATAAAAAAAACAATTGTTGCATAATATTTGTAATACTAAAATTTTGACTTTGCAGCTGAAGGTCATGTGGTATGGGAAAATTATATTGATTACATCAGTAGTTTGATTCCACAACTGGTTTGTCAGAATATTAAAATTTAATAAAAAATAATTTTTATTGGTTTTTAAATGAATTGTAGGTGGATGAAAAATTGTGAGATAAAACGGAGATTGAGGGACCATCCAGGGGCTGATCTTGTTTGGATTCAACTGGTGCTGGATCTTAAAATTTTGTTAATAAAAGTAATTTTTTTTTAAAAAAAAAGCTTGATTTTTCTAAAAAAATACAAGGATGTTTAAAATATTTAAAATCGTCCTGTAGTGATGGAGGGCTAAAAAGAAAAGCTAATCCGTTTTTCTGACAATTTGAATTTCAGTCGAGACATAGAAATTATAGTAAAAAAAATGTCTAAAGTAAATGAAGCATCTCACATATTATATGACATTAACTTGTTTAATTTTCTTTACTTGGAAATAAGGTTAAGGAACAAACTATTAATCATTTCCATAGATAAGAGTTCAGTTGTATTAAACTATTTTGAAAGTAAAATGCTAATTATTTTTCCTGTTAGATTAAAAGTATATGTAAAAAAAAAGAGAGAATTTTTTTTTTAAAGTTTAACAAGAACATTATAAAGAAGCTGCTATATTCGATTACAGTGAAACTATAAAGAATGATTATCTCTTTTTAAAAAAAAAAGGAAAAGTTATTACTTATATCTTGACATATATGAAAATGATTTGTTTAGCTAAACGCAAACAGATAATATATACATTTTAAAAGGATAATTCTTATTTACACAGTAAAAAAAAGGACATGTATTTGGAAATAAAACTTTAAAGCAATTTGTAAGGATTAATAATGAATTTATAGTTATTGGGTACATTATAAATGGTCATACTTGCCAGTATTTAAAAATAACTTTATGACATTAATTATAGCATATAAACGGAGAAATGTCTTGAACAGTAAAAAATTTTTACTCTCATATTTAAAAGTAATCAAAGGAAATTAATTTTAAAAATAAATATGTCTTGGAATATTATTAGGAAAAGTATTTTAAAAAAACTATATTTCAAAAGACGCATTTTCCTAAAAGAGGATAAAAAAATTCAGATAGAAAGATATTCTTATTATTATTATATGCAATTTTGAACTCAGGATCCTATAAATAAATTAAAGTGTGTTCAGCTGAAGAATTTATTTTGTTTCATGCCAGCTTAATCTTATTATTTAAGTTTTTTTTTTTTAAAATTGTTTTTAAAAAAATATTATTAATGAACTATTGAACATTTTTATTTGAAAATCATTGCCATGTGGATAAATGTATTAATTGAAGCTTTGAATTCAGATAGATATTTTAACCTGGATAAATTGTTTACACATTATGAAATGGAAAAATCATTACGTAATGAAAATATGAACTTGAATTAATGTATTATTGTTTTTTTTATGGTCTGCTTTATTGTTTTTTTTTTTTTAAAAAAACCATATAAAATATTTATGCTATTAATTTTTTTTGTAACACTTTTGCATAAATATACATGTAAACTAGGGTTATAATTTTAAAATGAAATAGGTTTATTTAAATGAACAAATGTTTTTTTGCTATTCTTAAGTAGATTTAGTTTATTTATTAAGCATTACAGTAGCTAGTTTTTATTTAATAATTTTATTATAGAGATTTAAATATCGCAGTCTTATTTTCATATAAATGGGATGTTTTACTCAATTTTATTTTAAATTTACTAAAGAAGTTTATCAGAGAATATCCATTCATTTGTTTTATGAATGTTATATTAATAATAATTACAAATATTTTATATTCATCGAGAAGTAAATATTCTTGCATTTAATTTACAATTTTAAAAGTCCACTAGTTATTATATTTTAGCATTTAATATTTTGTTATGTGTGCATTGTGCCTTGCCTAGAATTTTATATGAATTTAAGTTTAAAGCATTTTCTACAGTAGTCATTTGACACATAGTTTGCTTTGTTGGTTCAAACATTGGATATACGTTTTGTATTTTATAAATTTTTTGGAAATAACTTAGTTTAAGTGAAGTATATATCTTGCTATTAGTTAATATTTGGTAGCCTCATAGAGTTAGGTTTAGTTAATACTTTTTGAATATGCTTATGGAGGAGATAAAATCCTCCATCCTTATTGTATTGTATTTCCATGATTTGATAGTGCTTATTCCCAAAGGAGGGTTATTGTATTTTCAGTGATGATGATCACATTTATAAGCATTGGAAATCCCATGAAAGAATTGTGCTTTTCTGGTGTGTTTTCCTATTCCCAGATGTACTGTAGATGAATTCCAGACATCTTTATTTTGCCTCGTAGTTAGGTATTTTTGAAAGCCACCATATTCTTTTCCAGCTCTGAGGAGCCTAGTATTTTTATATTTTTTTGCCTGTCATTCATGATGACTTAATGCTAATTCCACCACAGTAGGTGATGTTGCATTTGTTTTAGATTTGTGATGAGTTGAGGAAATGTATTTCTTCAGGTAGTTGTAGCTAATTTAAGGCTCATAGGTATATCAATGTTTGTATTGTGTTGCTATGATAGTTTTAGCATGCACAAGCTAACCAACAATAAGTTATATTTATTTTAAAGTATGTTAAATATGCATATGGTATAAGTAGCAATTCACACATACTAATTTAATATTTTCATCCAGAATTTCGCTGCTGGATTTGTAAGTCTGTTACATCATTATCTTTAAAACATTGAGGGAATAATTTTATGTGGACTAAAGTTATTTAAAAAAAAGTATAACTGATCTCTGATGAATGAGTGCCCCATACACTTAATTTAGTTTAATTTTAATATTAGCTTAATCTGATTTAAACATAAATCTAGCTATGATATTAATTATATCTGTAAAACTAGTGATGATATTTTTAAAAAGTATTGTTGAATATGTTTATTTCAACTTAGCGTTTGTTAAGTTGAGGAGTATAAAATTAAGCTTAGGGTTTTCAATATAAACATTGTTCTGTGTGTTATTCTGATTAGTAGATGACACAATAATGTTATTAATTAGTCTAATAAAAAAGAATGGTAGTGTGCTTATTAAGTACATATAATAATTAAAGTTTAAAATATTTTTATTGAGAAAAATATAATTATTAAAAGAAAGTGTATTAGTGTAAGTTAAATAAAACTGTTAAGAGTCCAAATAATTATATTAAATCTTAGTGTGGTATTGGCACTGTTTGTATTCTACTACATTTGTAAACATTTCTTCTCATTATTAATAAACCAAATTATTATTATTTCAAAAGTTTTTGTTTTGTTTGTTTTACTTTTATATGAGAATATATTATTGTCTTGGGTTCCAAGTTCACAAAATCTTAAAATGTAAAAGTTATTGGATCTTCAATTCAGAAATTTACAAGTATATTCTAAGTTAATTAAATATAGTTAATATTGTCTTGAAAATTAAAAAAAAAACTATGTTAAAGTAAATGATTCTCATGTTGAATCATAAATACAGATAATTGCATTATAGCAGATACCTAATTAAATACTTAATTAAAAGTTTATTTTTTTAAATTATCGGTATATCTTTCAGACTAAAGATTATGCAATATCAGATTGACAATATTAGTACTTCAGAAGAGTATTTTAATTAATATTATTTTAGGAGCTGCATCTTATCTTATATTTACTGCATATCATCTATCATCATCTTAAATCTGATATATTTAAAGAATTCTAATTTATTTGCATTTGAGGTCCTTAGTGGTTATCTGTGAGTATGGAAAGGCATTAAAAGTACCCTTGCTCTTTTCTCTGCTCAAATAATATCTTAGATAATAGGCCATTATTAGTTAAATTTAAATTGATTCATTAATTTTTGTGAATTAATATTTGTTTTGTTTATTATTTTAAGATTGAACATATTATAATTATTTTATGGTCAGCTAAGATGTCACTTATTTATTTATTAATCACAATAATTCTTTCTTAGGCAACTTAACTTAAACTTTAATTTTACACAAGCGTGTTAGTTTTAAAAATCCCCGAGGTTATTTACTCTTGTTGTGTTAGTAAATATAATTCTGTAAGATAATATTTTAAAGCAAAGCTTCATAAGTTTTAGTCAGAGGTGTATAATTTATTGATAGGACTAATATGGTAAGCATTGATTAGTGATTTTAAATAATCTTTTGTATGGTTTATTGAAATATTAATATGCTGTAGTAGTTATAGTTTATCAGTATTGGATTTGACCTTTATTTGATTATACATCTCTGGATCCTCATCTCTTTTCTTTAAATTTATTGTAACCCCACTGAGCCGAGTCGTTTAGAGTCTCTTATTTATATTTTATTTCATTTCATTTCAATTTTATTCCATTTCTTTTCATGTCATTTCTCATATCTTTCTATCATCTCAGCCATTTAAAACATTCGTTAAGAGTTTCTTCTATCATCTTCTTCTTATATCTCTCTTTCATAACTTTCAGTCATCTCATTTTTTTTCTCTCTCCATTACATATATCATTTCTATTACTTTCCCCC
>JAQFVV010012580.1:321993-496016 GCA_028023455.1 Epiperipatus broadwayi
CTCTTTCATAACTTTCAGTCATCTCATTTTTTTTCTCTCTCCATTACATATATCATTTCTATTACTTTCCCCATTTCTTTTCCTCCTCAATTCTTTTCTTTTCCATTATTTATGCTTACCATTATCATTATCTCCATTTTATTATTAGTATTATATTTCTCTTTATCTTTCTTTCTCACATCTCTTTCATTTCATTAGTAGCATTATCTTTCTCTACACCTCCCTTATGATCTTCCTTTCCACTTACCTTTCATCATTATCATTTTTATCTTCCATTTCATTATTAGCATTTTCTTCTTTTCTCTCTCTCTTTTCTTTTTCACACCCCCATCTTATTCTAGTAGGTTACAATATCAATACACCTGGGTCTCTTTTTACGCGGACTTATTTAACACGATTTTGAAGTTACGCGATTTGTCTTTCACCGGAAGTCAAAGTCCGATAATGTGCTATTTCTTTAAATAATAAATTTCACACACTTACGTTATATTGAAAGTAATAGCACATTATTGGAATTCAACTTTCATCTTAGTAATTTCAATATTTTCAGTGCTTTATAGTAGTAAGATTTTATACAATAATGAAATTAAAATCATGATTTCCACATTTTATGTATACACACATTAAATTTTACAAGATTATAATGTAAATTTGTTCTAACATTGTGTGTGTTAATTTTGCATTTTAAATCACATTCTGTTTTTGCTTTTTAAAAAAGAACATAATCAATTATTAATCATTTAGTATCCACAAGTTTATTTTTAAAAGGTCAGTAATAGCAGTGGGCACAATTGAAAATTAAAATCTGATTTTTAATTGTAATTAATAATTTATAAATTACTTACGGGTGACTTGAAATTAATGTGATGTAAAACGAAATTTGATTTTTAAACGGAATTGAAAATTAAAGACAAAAATAAGAATTTAATTTTTAGTTGTTAGTTTTAATTAAATTTCTCCCAGCAGTTGTGAATAAATGTCTTTTTATTATCATAAGTCTAAGTTCATAAACAATTAATAAAATCATCATCGTCATCATCAACAGAAAACCATTAACACAACATGAGAGTGAACTTGGTGATAGTTGTATTTCCTCTTGTGAGAATAATTGCTGAGATATTCTTGACTTCTTTAAGGAGAAGCCAAATACATAACATCACATCACAAGAGAATCTGATTTTTTATTAGTTTGCAAAATGAACGTCTTTTTGGGCAAATAGCGATAATAATTAAAATGTGTATAAAAAAATTTAAATTACTGTACTGTAAATTATGCATAAAAATAAATTATTTTGAATAAAATTAAATATTATAGTTAAAAAAAGTTTGTCTTGTATCATTTTTTTTCAAATTTGAAATTTTTTATTAGTCATATTTTATATCCTTATTATTTTTTTTTTTTGTGCAAATTTTAAAGTAATTTTATGTTGGTGCTTTGCTTTTATGCGAATTTTGAAAAATCACAGACCGCATCCCCCCTTTTTCAATATAAGTTACGACTATTTTTGCGCGATTTCATTTGCGCGTGTTTTCTGAGGAACCTATCTATCGCATAAAACGAGACCCAGGTGTATTTGACATTTAATTAAAGTGAAGCCTTGAAAAAAGACATTCAAACTATCTGAAACAATTTAAACCTATATTTAATAATGGATTTTTGGTAAGCAAAAAAAAAAATTCAAACTCAATTCCCAATTAACAAAAATTGAAAAAGTTAAATAAAATCTATATTCTATGTTATAACGATCGAAATGAAAGTGAAGATCGAATCTAACCACAAACTATGATATCTGCTCTACGGGGCACCATCTAGGCATTTAAACCTAGAAAAATTTATAGAGTAGGCAAATACGCGCTGTTAAGATTCCACTTTATTTAAATATTCAGATCGTTAGCCCAAGTCACTAGCTCAGTGGAGACGCAGAGATAAAAATCTATATCTTAATTTATATCTTAAATATAAATAAATAAAAGCCACTGTCAGAAATTAACACATAAAAATATTTATTTACGCACATATAAAATCATTCTAATTTGAGGAATAAGTTCAATATTTTAGATTTTTCTATTAATCTTTAGTTTTACATTTAAGTAAATTACAACCATGAGTTTAATATTTATTTAGTGAGTCGAGTATGAATAGACTACATAGATCTGCATTTGAAAAGAAAATATTCTTCCCTGATTTAATCTTAGGCAACAAATTTCGCAATCAAACCAGCGCCAATCCATCTGATACATTTATGTATTCTTGTAGCATGAAAATACGACAACACAAAATACTATACTGTCAGGAATGTACATCTGATCAGTAAGTAGAATTAGAGAAGACATTGTCTCTCCACCAACAGGAATGTCACATCTGTTGGCGAGTAGAACAATAAACATAAAACTCCATAGGAATGGATCGCGTCCTTTGCCATCTTACAAACCCATCCATAGGCAAACAGAAGATGTATGGCGTATATATATAATCCTGCCCATAGTGGATCTCATACTACATCTACAATTACACAAATATATCCAATCCATTGAACCAATTCAACTACGAAATGAATATCCTAAGATTACCCTCCCTTAATATAACTTTACAAAACTATATAGCCATTCACGCCCGACTTAAATTTAACATTTAAATACGTTCGCACAGATTATTTTTATACAATTTGTTTTATAATGTCGAGTATAGATCGGCTGCATATATTCCACGGTCAAAAACATTCCAAATTAAACACAACCGATCAAAATACAAAGTCAATCGATAACGTCAATTGCTGAGGGAATACAGGAGACCCTTTGGTGTTCATCATAAGACACCACAGTGACATCGTTGACTTATATATTGTAATCGACTGTGAAAACCACAACATAATCAACCGCTAACGAATCTATGCAATGCCTATACCCAACTTAAATGTAATGCATTTAATAATTTCTACAATAAATATTACTACAAATAAAAATAATAAAATGAAAATGATTTTGCAAAACTTAACTATATAAATTTAAACAATCAATTATTAATTTGAAAATCAAATAAGAGTTCATTTTAAAATTTAATTTAGCTGAATCTTTAAAAAAAAACAATGACGAAAGTTTTTAATTACTTTTTTTTCTTGTTGTTAATTTGTAAAGTTCATAGCTCACGGTAGAAGAGTCCAGGTTTTTGCTTTTAATTCCCGCGACGCCTCCATTGGAAGATAATGTTCTGAAGATGGCAATAGCTGGTTCAAGGTATCACAGTCTTTTCATTTTTTTTTTAAATAGAGAGTGTGGTATGTGCGTCCTACCACCTCTCAAACACAAAACACTGGAACTGTTCAAAAAAACTGTATTTCTCTTTTTATATTATCCACATGGATTCAATCAACAAAACGTCACTAATCCATCACTTTCGTTAGGGTCCGAGCCAAGGCTTGGTGCTGCCATTGGTCAAGCTAATTTCTCTTTATTTTCTTATCTATCTTTCATCAGATCATTTTAATTATACAAGAGCCCAAGGCTAGCTTACTTTTCAAACAATTTATAAACAATCATTTCCATTTACAGATAACAAGAATTAATTAATACCTGTTTTTATTTTTAAATCTTGTACTTTTTTTTATAAAAAAGTACGTTCAAATACTTATTTATTTGTTTTTTTTTTTAAAAAAAATATTTTTAAAGTTTGGCATCTGTGTGAATGTATATACGTTTAACAAACATTTTAATTTTAGCGTTTAGTTTTTTACTTTTATTTGCGAACTTTTAATTTTTTATTTTAAATTAATGTAACGACATATTTATATATCGTTACATATCAGTAAACTTCCTCAAAAACAAAAACATTAAAAAAAAAAAAGAATTTACTTAGTGTTAGTAATTTCGTTACACAAATTGATTATATATGAAAATTTCAAAAGGACAAAACTTTTTTTTAAAAAAGACAAAACAGTAATTACCCACAAATATAATGATTAAAAAAAATGTTGACTATTGATTCCCTATTACCAGCTAAATTTCTGCCCCCTCCCTTCCAAGTTCCATTTCTTCTACCTTTAACTATTACTTAGGCAAGTTGAATGATTAGATTTTAATTTAACAAGACTTTTTTAAAAAAATAAATTATGATTTATCTTTATTATTACATTTTATTCCTCGCATTTATATTTACATATGCACAATTTTTCTTACTGGCAGTACCTTTAAGACCAAAAATTCAAACTGTAACTCCACGTCAATACAACAAATATATTTATACTAATTTCAGGAAAAATATTACAAGCATGATTCACTTTTAAAATTCTCAGGACACTCGTGTTTATTAAAGATCGGCCCAAGTTGGTTCACCAGTTATAATGATCGAAATGAAAGTGAAGATCATATCTAACCACAAACTACAATATCTGCTCTATGGGGCACCATCTAGGCATTTAAACTTAGAAAAATTTATAGAGTAGGCAGATACGCGCTGTTAAGATTCCACTTTATTTAAATATTCAGATCGTTAGCCCAAGTCACTAGCTCAGTGGAGACGCAGAGATAAAAATCTATATCTTAAATATAAATAAATAAAAGCCATTGCCAGAAATTAACACATAAAAATATTTATTTACGCACATATAAAATCATTCTAATTTGAGGAATAAGTTCAACATTTTAAATTTTTCTATTAATCTTTAGTTTTACATTTAAGTAAATTATAACCATGAGTTTAATATTTATTTAGTGAGTTGAGTATGAATAGACTACATAGATCTGCATTTGAAAAGAAAATATTCTTCCCTGATTTACCTTAGGCAACAAATTTCGCAATCAAACCGGCACCAATCCATCTGATACATTTATGTATTCAATGTAGCATGAAAATACAACAACACAAAATACTATACTGTCAGGAATGTACATCTGATAAGTAAGTAGAATTAGAGAAGACATTGTCTCTCCACCAACAGGAATGTCACATCTGTTGGTGAGTAGAACAATAAACATAAAACTCCATAGGAATGGATGGCAGTCCTTTGCCATCTTACAAACTCATGCATAGGCAAACAGAAGGTGTGTGGTGTATATATATAATCCTGCCCGTAGCAGATCTCATACTACATCTACAATTACACAAATATATCCAATCCATTGAACCAATTCAACTATGAAATGAATAACCTACGATTACCCTCCCTTAATATAACTTTACAAAACTATATAGCCATTCATGCCCGACTTAAATTTAACATTTAAATACGTTCACACAGATTATTTTTATATAATTTGTTTTATAATGTCGAGTATAGATCATCTGCGTAGATTCCATGGTCAAAAACATTCCAAATTAAACACAACCGATCAAAATACAAAGTCAATCGATAACGTCAATTGCTGAGGGAATACAGGAGACCCTTTGGTGTTCATCATAAGACACCGCAAACATCGTTGACTTATATATTCTAATCGACTGTGAAAACCGCAACATAATCAACCGCTAATGAATCTATGCAACGTCTATACCCAACTTAAATGTAATGCATTTAATAATTTCTACAATAAATATTACTACAAATAAAAATAATAAAATGGAAATCATTTTGCAAAACTTAACTATATAAATTTAAACAATCAATTATTAATTTGAAAATCAAATAAGAGTTCCTTTTAAAATTTAAATTAGCTGAATCTTTAAAAAAAAACAATGATGAAAGTTCTTAATTACTTTTTTTTCATGTTGTTAATTTGTATAGTTCATAGCTCACGGTAGAAGAGTCCAGGTTTCTGCTTTTAATTCCCGTGATGCCTCCATTGGAAGATAATGTTCTGGAGATGGCAATAGCTGGTTCAAGGTATCACAGTCTTTTCATTTTTTTTTTAAATAGAGAGTGTGGTATGTGCGTCCTACTACATCTCTCAAACACAAAACGCTGGAACTGTCCAAAAAAACTGTATTTCTCTTTTTATATTATCCACATGGATTCAATCAACAAAATGTCACTAATCCATCACTTTCATTAGGGTCTGAGCCAAGGCTTGGTGCTTCCATTGGTCAAGCTAATTTCTCTTTATTTTCTTATCTATCTTTCATCAGATCATTTTAATTATACAAGAGCCCAAGGCTAGCTTGCTTTTCAAACAATTTATAAACAACCATTTCCATTTACAGATTACAAGAATTAATTAATACCTGTTTTTATTTTTAAATCTTGTACTTTTTTTTTTATAAAACTTCTTGCGTTGTTAGCCGAGAGGTATCGCAGCTGCCATGCAAGCAAGTAGTTGGTTGCAGACGGGTGTGGGTTCGCGTCCCGGCAGATGCCATGACATATGAAAAAAAAAAAAAAGTACGTTCAAATACTTATTTATTTGTTTTTTTTTTAAAAAAATATTTTTTTTTAAGTTTGGCATCTGTGCAAATGTATAAACGTTTAACAAACATTTTAATTTTAGCGTTTAGTTTTTTACTTTTATTTGCAAACTTTTAAGTTTTTGTTTTAAATTAATGTAATGACATATTTATATATCATTACAATATATATTCAAAACTGTTTATAATCCATAGTAAATAGGCAAGCAAAGCTTAAAAAATTCAGTACTATTTTAAAAATGACTTCATTAAAACAGAAGAAAAACAGATTCATTGCATCAGATTGGCTGATCTGTGCTAGAGATGATCTCTAGTTTAGAAAATGATTAGTAAGAATCATTATTGTATTTATCTGAGGTGGATGGTGTTAAAGTTGTGAGTGGAATTAGTATGACAATGGTGAATAAAAATGTAACAATTTACTGATATTAGAACAATACTTCCAAAAGAATGAGGATAATATTATGTTTAGTTTATGGAACTTGGAAAAAACTAGGAATTAGAATAAATGTAAATAAAACTAATATTATGAATGTAAATGACCGTATGAAAACATTAAGAATCAGCATTAAATTGAAAGTTATATTTGTATAGTTGGATAAATGATGATGAAAGTGATGATTAATAATTAGCTTATAAATTGCAATGAATGTAGGTTAAAAGCCACACTGGGATTAGATTTTAAAAAAAGCTTTAAATCTTTTCTTTGAAAAACCATATTGCTTTATATGGAATCAAGTTGTGGTGAATTAGAAAGAGAAAAAAATGGATGCTTTAAAAATATGAATGTGAAATATAGTGTAGAGCATAAACTTTAAAATAAGACTAAAAATATAGAAATAATAAAGAAGCGAAAGAAGATTAAATGAGAAAATAATGAGGAAAATAAAAGTTGTTCTGTACTTTAACCAAGGTAATTTTATGAAAGACATATTAGAATGAAAGTAAATGATAAAAAAAAAGATGAAAACATGGGTAAAACGGGAATAGATATATGTATTTAAATAATAAAAGAAAAGATAGAAAGACTTAAAAAATAGACCACTTTTGTTAAATGAGATCTATTTGAACATTGAAAAGTCAAAATTGAAACACAGGCTTAAAGAATTATACTAAAAGAAAAATTCTAGTTTTTAATATTATTTCATATTTACCTTCATAGATGATAAATTGTCACATTTTTATGTTTATATATATATATATTGAAGCAGTCAATCTTAGTTTAAGATTGTGCTTCATGTTTCCATCTACTAACCCATGTTCAAACCCCCATATCCCATCCTGCTCCTTTTGTCAGTATATATATTTCATGTATATATTTGAGATGCCAGCTAAATTTGTAATTTAACTTTCAATATTTATTATTATTGATTCTTTTTATTAATTATTAGTTCTTATTAAAATTATAGTTGCAGCTCAAATATATACATAGGAGCAAAACTTACTAACAAAATATTAATGTTTTTGTAAATATTTTATTATATGTCATTTTTGGCTTTTTCTTTTCAAATTGCTTGTTTTTCTATAAATTATACATTTTTTTTTATATAAAATACAATATGGAAGATGCAGGTGTTGTTTAATTGTCTAAAAATAATTAGGGGTTGGAAGCACTGTTATTTTAAGCTGGGAAAGGTATTTTTTAATTAAAATTTTACTTAAGATAAATGGGATTAATTAGATTAAAGATTTACTTGTGTTAAAAACATGTTGTTAAATCTATTTCTAATCTAGAAATAGATTTGAATTTATTTTTGGCGTTATCTAACAATTGCATCTTCAAAAACAACTGATAAGAGAAAAAGTATAAAATGACTAAATTTTGAATCAATTAGTGAGTTGAGTTATTAGTAATTAGTTACTATTGATTGAGAGATTGTTAACATTGCTGTAAAACTAAAAGAAATGATGTAGCAGTAGATCCACCACTCTGCTCGGCCCTTTGGGTCATCACCCGCCGTGACCGTCATTGTCTGCTGTCCTGAAATGAAGAAATTAAGAACTTTAATGTTAATAGAAGCTTGCAGAACTTTCATTTTCAACTACCGTGCACGGACAATATTTTAATCGGACTCTTAAAATTGAAAGGTAAATTCCAAGCCGCTACCTAATAGTCAATTTAGTCTAAATAATCTCTCAAGATCTTTTTTTTTATGTATTCTTTAACTTTGTTTTTTTTTATATATATATATATCTAAATAACATGTAATTTGCTCTTAAATAATTTATTTAAATTTAATTCTCTCTTATATGCTCTTTAATTTTGGTAGGGTCATTTATTTATATTATTGATTATTTGATTTATATATCTGCTTGCTTATTAATATGTCAATCTAAAACAATCTGACGAATTGAATTTTCTAAAAAAATCTTTTCTGTCTTTAAGTAAACTTTCATGAATCAAGTTTATTAACGTCCCTTTAAATATATATATATAATGCATTGTAAATTAATACGTTCGCCAGATTGTTTTATGAATCAACATTTTAGGTTCGTTTTTAATATAAAAATTGATTTGTTTAACTCTGAAAATCCAGAACTTAAACTAATTAACGCTTTGAAATCTTATAAAATATTATTTATTTAATTCTAAAATAAGGCGACTTAATTGTATACTATGTTATACGTATGTGGAATTTTATTAAATAAGTGTAATGAAAGGGGGGGAGGGGATTTAGAACTTTCGTTGGTATTTAAAAATATTTTTTTTAACAATATCTTTAAACTATGTTTAATAAATAAGATCATACCATTATCTTTGATGTTATCATTATAGGTTATATGCTTAATTGTAGTTATTTGACTAGTTATTAGTCCACCCCAAAGCGTTGTTAGCATAGGACACACTCATGTTATTAAGCTTTATCTAAAGACGTGCGTCGGAATACCCGAGCCGTCTCCTCTTCGTTTCAGGTCGCAAACAGGGCGATGAATGTCCCTGGACCATATATATGCTCACGTAGCAATGCATGGGAAAAGTCCGGCAAAGTTCGGCCCATTGCAATCCCTTTGTCAACCGATTCCACAAAATGTGGGGTGGCAAGTCGGCTAGACTGTTCTATAATATGATAAAGCACCTCAAAGTATTGGATTCCGCAAATCTTCGGTCATTATGCTAACACCGCGTCACTTCATATTAATCCCTCTTTTCAAAAAGCTCAAGCCTATAAATATCTGTAGCTAATGTTATGTTCTAATTAAACGTATCTCATAAATTTAAATAACTTTTGATGTGTCAAAGCGTTAATAGCAATATTATGTAATTCCTTTTATTAACTGATTGGCATCTTAATATTGGACCCACCAAAGATGTGTGTTTATTTGTAATATATTATTTAGCTAATAAAGAGCATATGAGAACTAATAGCGTGAATGACACTATGTAATCGCTTGCTCATTCACGCACACACTAATGTACTTAATTTATAAATGTATATAACTAAATTTTCATTATATTAAACTATCTTTTATTGTTTAACTTATTTGAGTAGTTCGAATTCCTTTTCCTCCACTTCTTCCACATATATTACAGCCATACTTATGTATATTTTAATATAATCATA
Source organism: Epiperipatus broadwayi (assembly GCA_028023455.1). Lineage (NCBI taxonomy): Eukaryota > Metazoa > Onychophora > Udeonychophora > Euonychophora > Peripatidae > Epiperipatus > Epiperipatus broadwayi. Next base: position 331,891 of record JAQFVV010012580.1, read on the forward strand.
ATTAATAGATGTCTCATTGTCTTCTCAGCTTTGCTAGTCGGCCGAATTAAGATTAATTCTCATGAGCCATAACTATTATGTTATTCATTAGGTGTTCGATTTGGGACTTAGAGAGTGGGTTCGAGTCCAGGCTGGTTCCTGACCTAAATCTTGGGCTTGACTGGGTTTGAAGTACATTTTGTGAGTTCCAGCTCATGTTAGATGGATAAACATATTTTGACCGGCACAATATATATATATATATAGTAATACAATCATCATCAAACATTACTGCAGGATGAAGGTCTCTCCAAATTTAATCCATTTTCTTCGATCTTTAGCTTCTTTTCTCTACATCAACCCTGCACACTTTCTTATTTCATCCATCCATCTCACATATGATCTCTTTCTGGGTCTTTTACAACCTCTTGGAATCCAGTTTAAGATTTCAATTGTCCATCTATTATCATCTCTTCTAGCAATATGTCCAGCCCAACTCCACTTCAGTTTTTTAATTTTTTCAATGAGGTCAGTAACACCTGTTTGTTCTCTTACTCATATATTGCATTTTCGATTACTTCTTATTACTCCCAACATGCATCTCTCCATACTTCTTTGAGTGGTCTGAAGTTTTTGTATTGCTCTTCTATTAAGTATCCAAGTCTCAGACCCATAAGTATGAACTGGTAAAACACATTTATTAAAAACCTTCCTTTTCAAACATATAGGCATATTTCCTTTTAGTATCAAGTTATTTCTATCAAAAGCACTCCAACCAAGTTTAATTCTATGATTAAATTCATCTATTATATTTTCATCTGTAGTAATAATCTGACCAAGGTATTTGTAACTGTTAATTTCTTCTAGCTCATCATAATCAATCTTTATTTTCATATTTTGAGAAAATCCATTAAACATTACTTTAGTCTTTTTAACATTTATCTTTAGTCCTACTTTCCTACTTTCATCTGATAACTCCTGCAACACTTCCTGCAGCTCTGAACATTATTTGCAAAAACAACTACTTCATCTGCAAAATCTAAATGACTTAAATAATCTCCATTTACTTTCACTTCTTTAGCTTCCCATTTTAATCCACAAAATACTTCCTGCAGGACTGCTGTAAAAAGTTTTGGAGATGGAGTCAACCTGTCTTACAGCCTTATCAATGTTGAATTTCCTAGTATCATTATGTAATCTAATTGTTGCTGTTGCATTTTTATAAATTTTCTTTAAAATATGACAATATCCTGGATCTATACCTTGATGATCCAATGCTTTAATCACTGAAAAAATGTTTAAAGAATCAAATGCCTTTTCATAATCTATAAATCCAAAGCATAATGGCAGCTCATATTCATTTGTCCTTTTTATAACTTCTCTCAATACCTGGATATGATCTACTGTATGAAAACCACTTTTAAATCCCATTTGTTCTCTTGTTTGGTGAAAATCCAATGTTCTCTGTAGATGAATTATAATTATCTTGGCAAAAAATTTGTATAAAACTGATCAAACAATGATAGGTCTGTAATTTCTAATATCTTCTTTATCACCTTTTTTAAATATTAATATTAATACTGCATTTTTCCAATCATCTGGTACATTTTTATCATTTAGACATTTGGTATATAACTTGCTAAAAACAAAACTATTTTTTTCACCTGCTTCTTTTAATATATCAATTATAATTCCATCATTATCTGGAGACTTTCCTTTCTTCATACATTTAATTGCATGTCTCACTTCTTCATTTAAAATTCTGGGCAATTTGGAAGATGTAATAGGTATAGGAGATACTTGTTTTTATTATAATATAATTCTTGATAGAGGTCTTTACCCATTTCATGATGTCACCTTTTTTTTTTTAGTAATAGTTCCATCTTTTTTTCTTATTGCAGATATAAATTTCCTACCAATACCAAAATGTTGTTTTACACTCTTGAGACTTTTACTCTGTTCTACAGCTTTCCTTGCTAGTTCACAGTTATACTTTCTTATATTTTCAACTCTTTTACACACCATTTTACAAAATTCAAAATATTCAACCCTTTTTAATACATCAATTTTGTATATCCTCATATTTCTTTTTTTCTTTATAAATTCTCTAGTCTCAGTAGACATTTTATTGGTCAATTGCTGCTTTTTTCTACCAGCTATCTAAAGTGTATCAGTTATTTTCATATTAATTTCATTAAAATCTGAATCATGTTCAAAATCTACTAATACTTGAAACTGATTTGTAAGTTCTAATTTAAATTCATTAGAATGTTACTGAAGATTAGGGCAAAATTCTAATGTTCACTCTATACATTCTTGTTATTGCAGCTGTTATTACTATGTGGTTATTTATAAAGTATACAAACATGGAAGGGCTGCTCACCAACATGCATTAGCCAGCATGGTGAGTTTATTGGCGTTTTACCTCTGAGTTTAAGATCAAGAAACACCATGGTCTTTCTTGTCAGTTGCCTGATAAGGCAGAATGAATGTTTGTGTAAATGATAAATATTTTTCCAATATATACAATTATGACATACAAAAATAAATCTTGGCCCTTATTCCCAGGAAGCTGTATGTCCCCACCAACGGTTGGTGGCTGAAAGCAAAAGGTGTTAAGAATTCTTTGATTGTGGACCCAGGCTGCCATTTGATGACTTTTTATTTAGGAGTTACAACTGCAGATCACTTTCAAGTGAAGGAAGATTGAAAAAATTAAAAAACTTTTTTTAATTAAAAGGGGTTAGACTTTATGAAGTTAGAAGAAAAGGTGAAGAGACAATTGATTTAAAAAGTGGACATGTATTCTATTATTATGGCACAAATATTGGAAATACAAGTGGAGTAGGATTCATTATAAATAAAAAGTGGAAGAACAACATTGTGGAGATTGATGGCTTATCGGCAAGAGTGGAAAGATTAGTTATTCAACCTAACAGATATCAAATGCAGATAATTCAGGTTTATGCTCCAACAAGTTCTCATAGTAATGAAGTAGTAAAAGATTTTTATATGGATGTATAAAAGGCTTTTGATCAGAGTAAACAACATTTTTAAATTGTTATGGGAGACTTTAATGCTCAAATTGGTAAACAAATCAAAGATGAAAGTACTGCAGGTAATTTTGGTTATGGTAATAGAAATGAGAGGGGACATAGACTTGTAGAGTTTGCAGAAAAAGAAAAACTTTATGTTATCAATTCTTTATTTGAGAAAAATGTTAAAAGCATTGAGAAAAATGTTACAAGGAAATGGACATGGAAGCATCCAAATGAAGGAAGGTACAGCAGAATTAGATTATATTTTGACTAACAGAAAATACACATTTCAAGATTGTAATGTTCTTAATAAATTTAAGACAGGAAGTGATCATCGATTAGTAAGATGTAAGATACATGTTAATGCAAAACTAGAGAGACAAAAATTATTAAAAAAAAAACAATATTTACAGTTGATATTCCTAATTTTCAGAAACATTCTAATAATAATACAATATAGTATATTAAATATTTTAATCACAAGGGAATTATAGTCTATACACATGTGCTGTAATGTTGTTTTAATATCTCAATGTTTTGTTTTTTTTAATATAAAGGATATTCTCAAACTAAAGCACAAAATAGAAATTTTGAAAAGATTAAAGTGACCATCTTATCTAAATCCACTTACATAGGACAACCTAAAGTATCTGGAATAAGAGTGTAAAGGTCTTCTATTAATCAGTTCACATCTGTCAACATTATTCTATCTATTAACAATATCAACATCTTTCAATTTATTGCCTGTTAATATTATAAAATATTAGAAACTGCAAAACTATTTAATTTACTAGGACAGATTGGCCTATGTAAATGAATTTAACTACAAAGATAAGATGATATCACTTTTATCTTTTCAGTTTCTATCTTGACTTTGGTTTGAGAGTATTATTCATATTTAGAAAAATAATGATGCATTAAAACAATTACAATGCATGTGTATAGGATGTAATTACCTTCTGATTAAAACTACATACAAATACTGTGCTAATAAATTAAATAGTTATATATATATATATAATATTTGTGTAGTTAAATTTTTTGACTTTGTTGTTTATATAATAATTCAAAAATTATAGGTTAAATAGACTTTTTATTATGTGCATCTTCATCAAAGCTAATAAATGCAGTAAATGGTAATATACATAAATACTAATAATAAATAAACCAGTGGAGTTAAGTGGCAAACTATAAGCATTAAGATTAACAGCATGATTAGAAAATTTTATAACAGCATTACTCTCTGGGCTATTATTTATATATTTTTTTTATTTTGGTGGGTTAGTTCTGCAAAATACTAATTTCCATTTTGTGGCAGATTAGATTTTCTTGCTCTTCATATAATTGTTGGTTTGGGATTTTTTGTATTAAACTGATGCAACTCTTTTATATGAGTTGGTATTAATTTGTGCAATACTTTTGATGAATTCAACATCTTATAGGCTAATGGTGGCCACTATTTATTGTTGCATTCTTTCACTAGCTATGCTGTCCTGAAATTGTTCCAACAGTTTCCAGGAAATCTCCATATCCATAAATCTTTGCTACATTGCCAAAACAGAATCATAATCTCTACATTTTTCTTCCTTCACTTGGCTTTTATGACATAAATGAATGTAAGCCATTTATTTAAAGGATTTTGAGCTAAAGTGGAAACCAGGTTTTCAAGGTTTGCAATTTCAATTGTACTAGAAATCCCCCCAAAAATAGTGTGGCATCTTTAATAAACATATTTTGTATTAGTTACTATAAAATATTTGTCTCCATGCATTGTTACTATAAAATATTTGTCTCCATGCATTGTATAAATAGGTCATTCAAAAGAATTATAACATTAATTTTTCCAATCTCAAATTATGCTGTCTTCATGTTATTTATGGATTAATGGTAAATTATGATTTCAGATATTTCTTTAGAAATTAAATCTTAATTTTTATGGAGTCCATATTGCTTCCTTTCCAATTTTAAACTACACTTAATGTTTTCAGGCTCTGAGGTCTTGGATCTGACCAAGAAATATGTTATGTCTGACTCCTCAAATAAACTGCATTTGCAATGTCATCAAAGAATCAGAAACATAAATTCATACCACGTCCACCAAAACAAAGTAGGTTAATATAATATTTAAATCCAAAACATTAATAGTAGGAGACTTAATTTCATGCAAATATTTAACTTATACTTTGAAAGACAAAATAACCTAGTTAAAAATTATTTATTCAAAGGCTCACAAAAACAATAATTTAGACCAAGATGGTCTTTTAGCATCTCTATATTCAAAATTTATGCCTAGGATGTTACTAAATATTAAAACCAGATCAGAAACTTGTTTTATATAAAAGCTTTTTTTTGACTGATTTAGTGATTTCTCTCTGGAATTATCTCAATCTCCTGAGAATATTTAACAACTTTAAGATATGTTTTTAGATTATAATTTTTTTTATACTATGGAATCTTCATATATATTTAAAATAATGTAATATACATGTTTATATAAGTTTATAAGGTATACAACTTTAATTTGCTAAAAATATGTATGCATATCTAACACGCATATACCATACAAATACTATATATATAATGTATTGCAAACACTATAGAAATATTGTATATAGTATTATTTCTGAGTGCTTCTTCTGGGTAGTAAAAATATAATAGCTAAATAGCTGACATTTCAGTACAATAACAAGTAGTTTCCCCAGAACTTTTTCTTTTTCAATTCATAATAATGTGTGTGGTAACATTTAAAATCGTTATTTTTTTTTTCCTTTGTTATTTTCTCTTCATTCTCAAATTCTATTAAATGACAAGTTTTAAAAAATATTTTACCCTCCAATCGCTTTTTCTAAATATTGTTAATTTTCTTCAATTCATACTTTTCATTAATGCTCTCAGGTCTTTTAAACATCTCTATACCTTCCCTTAGTAGTCTCTGGTCATATTGTTCAATTTTTGTCAGAATACATGTTTTATTCAAATTGACATCATGATTAGTTAATTTAATGTGTGACTAAATAGCTGATGATTTAGATTTTTCTCTAACTGCCAAAATGTGTTCTTCCTTGTTTATTTTTCGATTGGTCTGTCCAATGTATGAATGAGATTGATATACATTAATGCTTAAATATTAATATCAGAAGCATATTATACAGTTCTATGAAATGCCATTTATATATAATGTACAGCCAATGGCTAAAACAGGCCAAAAGACAATGATGCCCAACGGAATCCGAATGTTTTTGTTAAGGTTGGGGATCTGGCAATAAATAGTCAGCCTTTTTGAAGATAAGGCAGAAATGACTGTCAAACCTGAAAGACAGTATGTGTTCTCCAGAGAACAATTGTTAAACTTGAATAACATTAGCCTCGTTCTCTATATACAGTCAGAGGAAACTCCTGCTAACCTGAACAGTAGTGATCACTTCTCAGACTATAGCTATTCAAGCTAATGGTTAATGCAGCGAAAAAGTCCACATTATAGGACCAGAAGCTGCCAGAATGAAAACCGATTTGAGGCAAACTGTAAATACAGCTGGAAGAGTTACTATATCTATTCATAAAGCAGGCTATCAAGTACAATTGGAAGAGAGTAGAGAGATCTATAAAGGCACAGACATTTCCTTCTTCAACAATTTAGTAACTGTATCCCGCTAGATAGCAGGTGGAGTATCGTCATCATTACTTAAATATGTAAATATATTAGAAGTAATGTTTGTATTTAAATATTACTAATAAATATATTTAAAACGTATGTATACTTGTTTGTGTTTATATGCGTAATCCAAACTAAACACAACAATTTTGGAGCAAAACTTATCTTAAAACTTTATCTCTCTATTTATATATCTTCCGAAAATAAAATGACTATTTAGTTTGGGAGCAAATACTAAGAATAAATTTTAGCACACTAATATCAGTTTAATTTTCAGATGTTTAACTCTTGAAGATGTGACTAATAATATATCTATAGCTATGTCTTATCTTTTGATTCCCTATTAAGAATATATATATATAGTAGGAGTAAGACTAACAATTATAATAAGTAATATAAATGGAGAACACAATAAACTATGACTTTATATGCCTTATAATTCTATTAATTTAATAATTTAATATTTGTAAGTATGTATATACATTCTATTCTTATCAGAGGATTCAGCAATTATTTTTTTTTACTTGGCTGCATGCTAGTACTAACCCCATAGTATTTACAGTCTTAATATCATATACTTGTAGAAGAGTATATATTTTTTTAATTTATACAACTCTTTTGAGACTCATAAAAAATCATAAGTTCGGACAACTTGTTTAATTCTCTAGTCGGCTTCATGACCTTCAGGAGCCGAGACCGTATGAAAAATATTCCCCACTGCTACATGTGGCCTGCTACTAAACTGCTGACAAAGATTAAAAAGAAGAGTATTTCTTGCTCTGCAACAGATTATATTTGTTAACGTTCTTTTTTGCTTTCTAAAGTATTTCAGACAATGAGATTATAAATAAACGGATTAACAATTACATTAATTTAGATTCGTCTTTTGCAAATTTAATTAGTATTATAGTTCCAATTAGTTACATTTTAATTTGCTATCCGAAATATAACAAAGAATACTTAATGCGAAATATATTTTTACTTTACTTTGATTTTAATCTCCAAAAATATTTTATTCTTGTTTTTTTTTTTTTTTTTAAGGAAAAAAAACTTTATTCAAGATGATTACTCATGCTTGGTGTATTCAGTAAAATTGTAGTTGATACTCGTTAAAAGATCTATGTTGTTAATAGACAAAGACAGTTCTAGAGGCCAAGCGTCATCGTTGATTAATTTAAAATTTCTTTTAAACTCCACCAGCTTTAACTGCCTAGTATTCTCTTTGGTTGAGGCAATATTCATTGCATGGTAACTTTAATTTTTTACGGGATAATGTTTTTAACTTGCGAGTAGTAAACTCTTCTCCATCTTTCACACAATCTTATGTCTATTTAGGTGAACTAAGGAAATATTTGTTCTTACATGGTATGTAGTTCGAGTACGCCATCTCCTCTAGTACCAATTCTCTCTCTTTTAACCATCATGCTACGGTATTCAGTCTTTTATTCCTGAGTTATTTGTAATCATTTGCATGCAGGTTTCATTATTATCGGTGGTAATTTGACTCCACATGTCCAAGTATAATGTATCGGATGCTAATAAGCAGTCCCTGTTTTTGAGGCCACATAAATTTTCCTTAAAAAATTGTCCATGAGTCCAGCGTATTTTTCCCGAATACCAAGTCACATCTAGTGATCCACTGTGCAAAGAGAATGAAAACTGACATTCTCACTACAGCTACATTTTAAATAGTTTATCTATTAATTGGCAAGCGTTGGTGGACTAGCATAGCTGCCTTCCAAGCAGCTGTTTTCGCGGTAACGCTTTGACATATATATATTATTTATTAATCTTAATTTTAAACGTTTTAATTTTAGCCAAGAACGATAAAAACATTTTTGTTGAAAAGATCAATATTTTATTTTAAAAAACGACGGTATCTTACGTATTAGTCCGGGCGGTGAAATTTTAGTCTCCATTAAAATCATTATAATTATTTAAGAATGTTAAATATTTGATAGTACGTTTTAAGTTAAATTTTCAAAGGTAAATTGCTGAAGTTTTCTAGAATATTTAAAAACGACTAAAAATATATCAACAACAAAATCATAACAAACTTAAACTATTGTAATCTTAATTTTTAAAAAAGTCACAATGAACTAAAAATAAAAAGGAACTTAAATACACATAATATTTAATTTAAACCTTGACTTTCTTTTTTTAGTAAATCGTTATGCTTTGAATAGTAAGACGATATTTTTTAAACACAGAAATTTAAAATAAAGTTTTATTCATTTAAAATAATATCCGTTTATTCTGATTGTTTTATATATATTCTGATTGTTTTTATTGAATAATGCTGAAATTACAATTCTGATCAAACTTTACATTTCTCAATACTGATATTATGATCGAGAAGTATGTTAAGGTATAGATTAAACTGCGAAAATATAAGATGATTAATGCTACATAGGTAGGTAGTCTAAGACTGAAAAATTTAACTGATCTGAAACTGTTTATGGTTGCGTATTCTTAACAAAATATTAGAATCACAAAATTATTTCAACATTAATACTAGAGGTGAAAAATTTAATTACTTTGTGAAAAATTATCAATGTTAAATATATTTTAAAATATTAGTCGTTTATTATTCAGTAATTTAATGGTTTATAAATGGGTTGCCAAATTTAATGTTTTTTTTTAATTTTTCTTTTTTGTAAAATAGTTGAAAACCTTTTTTTTTAACTATGCAACATAATTCTACTTTCATTTCAAGAAATTAATGAATTCAAAGAAACGATTTTAAGTAAATATATAATTATATAAATTAAATATTAATTGTAATAGCTAAAATATAACTTCCTTATAAATTATATAAATTACGAATTACCCCAATAAAAACGAAAATCCAAATCGCTAACATTTTCTTCAAACTTTTAAAAATTTCCGGTTTTAAAAATATTTTTTTTTTTGGGAAAAAAATAAAAAAAGGGGGTTTTATTACCCCCTTTAATAAAGAATTTGCTGATGAGAAAAGATACTGCTTACAATAGCACAAATAGAAGTTTATAAAAACTTTATACCGGTTTGGGTTTTCAAAAAAAAAAAACCCAAACAAACAAACAAACAAAAATTATTTACGTCAATGCAAATTTTTTGAAGAAAGCTGTATATGTATTATATATATTGAGAGAAAAACAAAATAGCTAGAATAAAAATAATATATCAATTAAAATTAAATAATTTGATATCTATTTCAAAAATAAAAGTTGTTTTTCATCAACTTTTTTGTTAATTCTAAACATCTTGATCCAAATATAGTTTATATAAAATAATGTCTAAAAGTTTTGAATTATTATTGTATATGAGACATTCTATAATATGTATACTGTATATATGTTAATCACATTGATGTGTAACTAAAATAATAAACTGAAAGAAATAACGGATGAATATAATACAATTCACCAGTCATTTCTTTATCAATGATTTCCTAAATATAGAATGCAGGAAATTTATTTATCCTGACAATATTACTTTGATTTATCAAATGAGGTTGTTTTCTGAAATATAAAATAATTGAATAAGAATATGAAAAGCTTGAAATTGTTTTTCAAAGACTTGGACCTTTTTCCTAATCTAGTGAAGACAATATTTTAAGTTTTCCATGTGAACAACAGGGAATCATTTTGTAATTTGTATATACACTTTTGCTTTAATGGACTGAAACCCAATTCTTCACGTATAAACCGTGATAAACAAAGTAACAAAAATTCAAAAACATCAACCACTAAAACTGTTTCTATAGTACTCGATACCAAAAGCGGTTGGCAAAATAGTTTTAGTGGTTGATGTTTTTTGAATTTTTGCTATTCTGTTTATCACAGTTTATATGTGAAGAATAATTTTATTGTCTGATAGAGTTTTTGTGTTATTTATATATTATTTAGAAGTAACTTTGAATTATGTCCTAATTTATTTTTCTCATTTATCTAAAGGTTAGATCAAAATTAATTTCTAGGAGCAATTTTGTTGGAAAGCTGTCTAGTTCTTCTTGGAGTTGTGTTACAAGCATTCTACATACAGTTTCATTAGCATTATCATATTTAGCTGGTAAATATGTTTTCCTATTTGCAGAAAAAATTCTCACACTAAACTTCTGAAATTTTAATTAAAAAATATTACTGATACACTCAAGTTTACTCTTTGTGCAATGTTTTTCTGTTCATTCACATATTTCTTTGCCAGATATCAAAACTTCACGGATAATGCATAAATCCGTTAAGCAGATTGGTATTACCATTAACTTAAGATGTATATTTTTATATTGGACTATTTCCATCATCTAATATGAGTATTGAATGTCTTTAGAAAAATTTATTTAAATATTCCAAATACATTCAATGGTTAATGATAACATATTAACAGCTTAGTAAATGCACTTGTTTTGAGAGGTATTATTCTCCCCTATTCTTCAGGTGTTGCTGCCTGACCAGTGGCAGTACTAGCATGGGATTTGAACATGGGCCTTGGATTCTTGAATATTGAATTTTAAGGTAACACTTTAACCAATTCACTCATCCTACCAAAGCAACAATCAATAGAAATTTTATATACTTATCTATGACATTCCTCCTGTTTTCTACACTTTTTCTTAAGAGCAAAGTTAATTAGTGCTTTCCATACATTATGTACGGTTACACTAGGTTGACTTATGGGATTGTTTGCCATTCTTATGTGAGCAGCTTCTTTAAATTTTCTTCTTTATACCTTTTCTTTTCTATCCAATATTTTTGTATTTGCCCAATGGGTACATACATGGTCTGCAAACTTGAACATATTTGTTTTCTCTCTTCTAATCAGCAGTTTGTGTTCTTGCAAGCACTTTTCAATGGAATGACTGGTCTCACCAATATATGCTCTATCTCATTTGTATGGTATTTCATAGGTGCAATTTTTTCTTTTCAGCATTTCAAGTTTTGAATTTGTAGATATTAGAATTTCCTCATAGTGTGGTATGGTTCTGGAAAGCTGATCTGATATTACACTGATTGCAGATTTTTCTTAATTTGTCTGCTACTTTTGGAATGTATGGGTAAACTACAATACCAATAATTGTTTTTCTTTTTATGGTTTTTTTGTTGTCTATTTAAGGTTTTCTTAATAACAGCTGATGGATAAACATTTTTCATAAGAGTTTGTTCTATATAGATCTTTTCTTTTTCCAAATCAGTGGTTTGTGAACAAACTTTTTCTCCATTCCATAGTAATAGTATAATTCCATGTTTTCTGTTTCTGGTGTGATTGGATGTATAGGCTAGGTATTTTCTGTATGTGTTGTTTTTCAATAAACCATTGTTTTGATTTTACCATGAGAGAGACTTGTCACAAAAACTTCTAAGAATGCCACTTTTTGTCCTTCTTCTGATTCTGTTAGGAATTTAATTGAAGGGGATACATTCTTGATCTGTTTCCAGAAAGTTTGTAGCAGTGATTTAACATGTGACCTTCCAACAAAGGTATTATCTGCATAGCAAAGCTAAACTTTAGGTGGATATGGAGTAGTTTTTATGGCTGTGGTTTCAAGTTCTTCCATAAAAATATTGCTAATCAGGGGCGACAATGGTGATCCCATAGCCATTCTTTGATTTTGTTGGAAGAATTGTGATTTATATTGAAAGAAGTTGTTTTATGCAAAATGTTAATAGTTCCATTATACTATCAATAGGAAGAGCTGTTCTGGTTTGGAAGCTATTATCACCATTTGATCTTTTCCTTACAATAGACAACGTTTCTTCACATGGAACATTTGTGAATAAACTTTCCATATCAAAGCTTACCAGTAAGTAAATTCTTTCAACTTTTATGCTCTTGATTAATTCTGCAAAGTGTCTAGAATCCCTGACAAAGCACTTGGTCTTGTATGCCAAAGGACTTAGAACTTTGAAAAGAAATCTTGACAAATTTTGGCAAAGTGAATGTCTAGAACTAACAATAGGTCTTAATGGAACATGATCCTTATGGATTTTAGGTAGGTCATAAAGATGAAGAAATTTTGCTGAAATATGTTATTATTTTACTTTTTCCTCAATTAGTGAAGTACCTGCAATGCTTTCTGAGTAATGCTTGTAACTTTGTTTCTATACTTGGTATCAGATTTTTTGCCACTTTTCTGTATTGGCCTGCTGTGAGGAGTTCTTGTATTTTATTGTCATAATCAGTTGTGTCCACTACAACTGTTGCATTGCCTCTGTCAGAAGGGAAAATAATTATAAATTTATCTACTTTGAGAGAATTAATTGGTTTCCTCTTACCATAGGATATTTGACTTCAATTTTTGTTGCTTTTCAAGTATTCATTTTCATCTCCAGTGTAATTCTGCTGCTTCTTTTAAAGGCAATTTTTGAGTGACTTCCTCAGTGGATGCCATTATATCTAATAAGGGGATAGTATATGGTATTATTGCAAAGTTTAATCCTCTTTCAAGAACAGATATTCAGTATCTGTTAAATGTTTAGAACTGAAATTTTTAACACATAAAGTTGTTATACTACTTTGGTACATTATGATTGTTAATATGCCCATGTAGGTTAGCAAGTTTCTTCTTTTGGCATTCTTTTATTTTTCCATTTAATGTAGAATATGATTTTCTTACTGCTTAAGAAACTCTTGTGAAGTCTTCAGTAAGTTTATTTTTTAGAAAAAAATCTACGTTATTAATGGAATGCATTGTTTGATACTTAGAAAACATTTGAACATTTATTATTTCTCTTAACAGAGCTTCACTTACCTTCTAAGAAATTTTCTCAGCTCTCTGGGAAATTAAATGGTGATAATAGCTTCCAAACCAGAACAGCTCTCCTATTGATAGTATAATGGAACTATTAACATTCTGCATAAAACAACCAATGTTCAATATAAGAATTCTTCCAAAAAAATCAAGGAATGGCTATAAGCATACTATTGTCATCCCTGATTAGCAATATTCAGATAGAAAAACTTGAAACCACAGCCATAAAAACTACTCCATATCCACCTACAGTTTGACTTTGCTATGTGAGAATACATTTGTTGTATGGCCACATGGTCAAGTACTGCTACAAACTGTCTGGAAACACATCAAGAATATATCTCCTTCTATTAAATTTGCAATAGAATCAAAACAAGAACAAAACTGCCATTCTTAGATGTTCTTGTGACAAGTCTCCGTCATAGCAAAATCAAAACTATGGTTTACCAAAAACCTATACATACAGACAAATACCTAGCCTATAAATCCTATACATACAGACAAAAACCTAGCCTATAAATCCAATCACACCACAAAAACAAAACATGGAGTTATACTATCACTATGTATCAGAACAGAAAAAGTTTGTTCAGAAACCAGCATTTCGAAAAAGAAAAGATCTATGTAAAACAAACTCTTATCAAAAATGATTATCCATCAGCTATTATTATGAAAACCTTAAATAGATAACAAAAAGAACCATCAAAAGAAAAAAACAATTATTGGTTCTATAATGTACTCATACATTCCAAAAGTAGCAGACAAATTAAGGAAAATCTGCAATCAGTAATGTATCAGAACAGCTTTTCAGAGCCATACAACACTATGAGGAATTATAACATCTATAAAGCCTAAACTTGAATTGCTGAAAAGAAAAAAACTGCATCTATGAAATACAATATGAATTTGAAAAAGCATATATTGGTGAGACCAGTCATCCCATTGAAAAGCAGTTCCAAGAACAGAAACTGATGATTAGAAGAGAGAAAACAGATGTATCTAAGGTTACAGACCATGTATGTATCAATGAGCATATGTTAAACTGGGATAATACAAAAATGTTGGATAGAAAAGAAAAAGTGCAAAAAAGAAAATTTAAAGAAGCTTCTCACATGATAATGGCAAACAATTCCATAAGTCAACATAGTGCGACTATATATAATATATGGAAACCATTAATCAACTTTGTTCTTAAAAAAAGTGGAGAAATCAGAAGAAACCTCATAGAGAAGTATATGAAATTTCAACTGATTGATACCTTTGCCAGGATTGCTCAGTTGGTTAGAGCATTACCTTAAAATTCAATACTCAAGAATCCAAGGGTCCAGGTTCGAATCCCATTGGAGTACTGTCACTTGTGAGGCCAGCAACACTTAGAGAAAAAGGGAAAATAATCTCTCAAATTGTTGTGCATTTACTAAAATAAAATAGACATGATACATGTTTTTTTATTTTGAGAAAAAGGAAAAATTTATTTTAATTTGTTTTTTTTATTTTTTTTTTTTTTAAAATAAAAAAAATTTTTTACTTAATTTTTTTAAAATGAGGGGAAAAAAAAAAAAAAAAAAAAAAAAAATTTTTTTTTTTTTTTTTTTCTTACTCTTCTTCTTAAAATTAACCTGTTTGATATAGCTATTACTAACAGTTGAATGTATTTGGAATATTTAAATAAAATTAAATTGTTCTAAAGACATTCAATACTCATATTAAATGCTTGAAATAGTCCAATATAAAAATATATCTAAAACACTATCATCACAAACCTTCAGGAAAACACCAAACTTAAGATGTAGTTTTTCCAAATAAGACTCAACTCAAATTAAAATCACTTCCTTGGATATATAATTAACAGTCTATAACAAAAGAATTATGATATCTACTATGAGATTCCAAACAAATTTATTTTTTCAGATCTAACACCAAAGCCATTGGATTTGAGCTTTTTAGATACATTCATTATTTTAAAATGCTATTATGTATAACAAAATATTAAAAGATGTGGATATAAAATAAATTTTACATGTGGTTTTAAAATGTTATTATGTATAACATAATATAATAATAGTATTATTATTGTACATAACAATATTATGTATAATATATTAAACAATGATCTTTTGTTTTTATGGCTGTCTTGACATATGTCAATAATTAATTACCTCCTTGAAAAAGTGACTTCTGTGGTCAAATAGTTTAAAGAGAACAAGGAACTAATTAGAAAATTATGTAAATTTAACCTACATTATTTAAAAAAAGAAGAAACACATGATCTTAGCCAAATTGAAGAAAAGGTCAAGGCAACTGATTTTTCTTCTATTAATTAACTGATTTTTCTTCTATTAATTAAGAAAATTAACAAAAAATAACAAGATAGTGAATTATATTTATTTTTTTTATTAGAAAAACAACAAATTAGCTTTTCTCAAAGTTAGTTTATCAAAAGTACAATATTTAATGCGTAACCCTTTCTAGGTTAGCTTTAATTAATGTATATTTATAAATGTTTTAATGATTTAAAAACAATTATCTTGGTTATTAAACCAAAAACCTAAATTCACCCATGCACACACACATTTACACAGAAGAATGACATTTCCAATTTAAAATTTAAGTTATTCAGTTATTTATTTCTTTATACAATTATATACTATTTATCTGAATTAATAAGCATTATTTTTAAAAAATATTTTTTATTTTTGAAATAAATTGACTAAATGAGAATTCAATCTGAGTACTTCATGATTTACACTATAACTAAATAATTATACTATTAAATAATTATACATTAACCCTTAAACTCTCTGTCTATGATATCTATAACTTTATTTATAACTTAATCCTGCTTACTCTCTATTTTACACATATTTAACTAACTATTAACTTTGTGCTACAGCATATAGATTATTATTATAAGAATTACCTTAATAACAATTCTTACATTTGCAAGTTATTATTTATTTCATACTCATTAAAAGCAGAATAAAGTAAATACTTTTGCATTCAAGTTAGATAACATAACTTGCACAAATAAAGTTATGGTGTTTTTTCTCTTTTATTTATTATTTACTATTTTTTTTAAAAATTATTAGTCAATGCCATAGATTATTATATTAAGGTCTTCAATAAGTGTGCAAAAGCACAGCGCTACAATATTAATAAAATTTCTTCAGTTTATAATGAAAGAACATACATTTTATTATTTCTTTATTAATCTTTTGAATGTGATGTGCAGTATTTTACATAATAAAATATTTTCTAAGAGTAATGCTAAAAGTTTTACAAAATTTTAGAACACTTAAAAATAATAGTGCTTTTTTAAAAAATAAAAAAAAGATTAGTCTATTATTTTTTATAAGAGAAAAAATTATTAAAAATAAAAAAAATCAGCCTGACTATATTTAATTGTGAGAAAGTCAAGCATTTTGCTATTTACTCTATTTTAAAATTAAAGTTTTTTATACTTCTTGTTTCAAAGAATGCATGCAACATACATTTAATAAAATAGGTGTAAATGTGTCCTCAACTTATTAATAACTATATTATTATTTAAAATTTTGCTTCTACACAAATATTAAAAAGCATCTATGTGGGTGTTAAAAATACTGTACACTTTTAGTTCTGTAAGCACTTTATTTAATCTATATTTATCAATAAAATATGAGATATTTTATATTGCTATGTCTTGATAAAAACTTTTCTACTTAATTGCTGCTTTTTTGTATCAACTTTTATTGTAATTCTTAATAAAGTATCAGTTATCTTTTTATTTATTATAGTCAAGTCTGAACTTCAATGCCTATTAATAGTTTTCAAGTATTTTAAGAGTTCAAATTTAAATTTATTGGGATGTTTCAGAAGATCAAGAATATTAATTGTTAATACTATTTTTATTAATGGTTTTTATTTCTCCAGTCTTATATTAACATGTATCTTACATTTTACTATTCAATGATCACTTTTGATGTTGAATTTATTAATAATATTATTATCTTAAAATAATTATAGGCAAATATAATACAATTCGGCTATACTTTCATGTGAATGCTTCTATGTTCATTTTCACAAGCATTTCTTTCAAAAAAAAAGGGAATTCACAAATATTTATTTCTATCATCATAATTAAATTTACCCATAACACTTCCATATTTCAATCTTTTAACAATTCTAGTATTAATGTCTCCTATGACAATTTTAAAATACTGTTTGGTCTGATCAAAAGGTGTTGTCTATTCAACTATGAAGCTGAATGCCAACAATTATTACAAACTTATTAACTACAAAAAACATTGTTAATAAAGATTAGACAATATTTATTTTCAAATATATACACATTATCATATACATATAGTTAACCTGTTTAGCTCAGTACCAGTTCCAGCATTACTTAATTTATAAACATAACCAGTTAAGTCCTTGATGTTAAGTTGTAAACCCTCAGTGCTAGTATAACCACAAATGAAGCTGCACTTCCACTCTACTAATAGTGGAGCTAAATGGATAACTAAAGTTTATACTAACAGTTCCTTCATGCACAATCCTATTTAGGCTGTATCAGGTATATGCAAAAATTATAAGATCTATGTAGTCTGTTAAATTTTTCTATCCAGCTGTCTTTCATGTACAGAGGCATGGATTCTGGGAAACATCCCTCAATGCAGAAAAGGTGGCACACTTTTCCCTCAGCTTTTTTCTCTGGGTTAATTCATGAAACAGCAATTGCAACAGCATTGTGACAAATAAAGATAAGCTGACACAAAGAGGCTCTTTTTATCACACACTATTTATACTTTTTTCTCTCCTACTTCATATCCACCAATATTATTATTATCATTCCAATAGGGTTATGGAAAAATTCATTAGATGAAAACAGTGGGTTAACAGCTATCCATTAGACTAATTATTCCAATAGGGTAACAATAATCAATTAGTCTAATGCATCTTTACAATGATTATTATCTGGTATTTAATTTGCATATGTTCACATTCCTTTCCCTTGTAATTAGTGCTTTAGATATTTATTACTTTGTTTGCTTCATTAAAAATGGCTTAATGTTTAAATTTAAACAGTAACTGTTTTTTTTTTATATATTATCCAGCATTATAATTCACAATTGCTGCATCCAGCAGCACTCTTTTGCTCACTGGATTGCAAATATCAATAACATAATATATAATAATTAATGAGGCAACTCAGCAAGTAGGTTTAAATAATGAAGATTTATTTACAGGATTATATATGAGTTAATCACTCTTAATATATACAAAATATGACTTAATATACACACGCTATTATTATATATAAATAAGGGGCATGAAGGCGTAGCAAAATAATAATGAGATTGATAACCTGTTATAATTCCCTAGGTTTACTTTGGGACATCTGGAGGTAAAGCTTTCTGCAAGGCTAAGTGAAGAAAAGAGCTGACTGGAGCACCCAAGGAAATGGCACATCTACCTTTCAAGAGCTTCACTTAGCAAGTATCACATCTCAGTTCAATATTAGATCCATTACTTGTCACGCCTTGATTTTGGAATACCCTCCCTTGATTGGCCATCAGCTTTCTATGTGGTGGTCATCCCTTTAGTTCCTATACAATCCCTGGTTAGATAATGCCATGCCTTTAGCATTGCCTATTTTAAGCAATGGCTTTGTTTATATTATCTAATCCTTGATAAATTACTTTATAGTTTAGCATTAATATATCATTTAATTATTTACAATACACCATTAGCAATCCATTAGTTTTATATTTATAATTATTACTAGTTAAACATACTTTGTGTATACATACATACATACACACACACATTTAGCTTACCTCCCCCAAGTTCAGAGATAGCATTTTAGTTTGTTGATTTTTTTCTCTCTGAAATTAGCATGTAATCACTGAGGTGGGATGGAATTTTACTTTCCCTCTTAGAATGTTGAGGGATGTCCAATTCTGCATCTGGAGCATCATCTTTTCTTGGAAATGGCTGCATTTGTTGTATGCTTTCATCTTTACGCAATTGATTTATGTGTTTGCGTAACTCTCTTCCATCCTCCATTCACACAGCTACCACTTGCTTACTTAAATGTCACACAATTTCCGCTTTAATCCAGAATCTATCCTGATTATTTCTAACCCATACATGGTCTTGTGGTGGGAATTTATAGTTTCTGGCTGAAGGTACTTTGGTGTCTTTCATTGGTATAATTTTGTCAAGCGTTGTTCGCAGTCTACGACCTAGAT
The DNA here is from genome assembly GCA_028023455.1 of Epiperipatus broadwayi. Lineage (NCBI taxonomy): Eukaryota > Metazoa > Onychophora > Udeonychophora > Euonychophora > Peripatidae > Epiperipatus > Epiperipatus broadwayi. The sequence goes on from JAQFVV010012580.1 coordinate 351,523, forward strand.
ATTTCTCTGTGGGTGATTTACCCGACTTAGCTGTAGGCATAGAGCGTTGATAAAGAAGCACATTAAAGACTGCTTCATGCAGACTTTGTTTTCCCATTTTATTGATGGCAGATTTTTAATTCTGTAGTTTTTTCAGCCAGTCCATTTGATTGGGGGTGGTAAGGTGAAGTAAATATGTGGCTAATTCCCCATTCATGCATCGAATAAGCGAACTTTTCTGATGTAAAACCTGTGCTGTTGTCGGATACTAGAGTTTCTGGGTGACTGTGGTATGTGAACATTTCCATCAGTTTGTCGATGGCTTCATCTGAACCGGTGTTTTTAACTATTTTATATTTGGCCCATCTTGAATAGGCATCCACTGCTACTATAAATAATTGTCCTTGAATAGGACTGCAGTGATCTATATGAATTCTCTGCCATGGCTTGTCTGCTTCTTGCCATGACTTGAATTTGGCTGAGGGTGCATTTGCACATGACTGGCAGTTTTTTATGCATTGTTCTATGTCACTGTTAATTTTTGGCCACCAAACATAACTACGAGCTAACACTTTTGCCCTTACAATGTCCGGATGATCTTCGTGCAATAAATTAAGTATTTATGACCTGCCGCTTACGGGAATTAGTACTTGGTCATCTCTGAGTATACAGTTTTTGCAAATGGACAGTTGTTTTTGAGCTTTCCATAGCTCTATGTGCAAGAAAGATGGTCTTTGTTTTGGTAAACCTTTGCTGATTTTTTCCATGATCCATCTGTAGCCAGCGTCTTCTCTGATCCATGTAGCTACCTTTGCACTGTTAAGTGTCTGGCTGTTTAGTGCATCGATATAGTTAATTTCTACATCATTTACTTTTTTCTTGAGTTGATCTGGCATTCACGATAACACGTTGGCATGACCGATTTTCATACCTTTTTTGTATTCGAGGTTATAATTGTAACCTGTGAGTATGTTAAGCCATCTCAACATATGAGGGCTTAAATGTTCAGGCATCTGTTTTGTGCCTAGAATTCCAAAGAGTGACTTATGGTCAGTTATTAATTGGAAAGGACATCCATATAGATATTGGTGGAATTTACGAATTCCGAACACTATGGCAAAAGCTTCCTTGTATAGCTGGCAGTAGTTCTTTTCCACCTTGGACAAGGTGCATGATGCATATGCTATAGGATGTTCTCCGGAGTGGGGTGGATGGCATATCACTGCCCCCACACCATTTTCTGATGCATCAGAGAAGGGCATTGGTGTGGAGAAATGCTTGCTCTTATGCTGCTTCCCAATTCCATTTTCTGGTTTTTTTTAATAAATTGTACAGTGGCATCGCTATGTGTGCTTTGCCATTCAGGAAGTTTTCAAAATAGCTCACCAGGCCCAAAAAGGCCTGTAGTTGTTTTACATTATTCAGTCTTCTGGCGTCAGATACTGCTTTGACTTTTTCAGGGGAGGGGCTTATTCCTGAGTTTGACACTATGTGACCCAGGAATATTATTTCAGTAGCCTTCCAAATACATTTTTTCACATTTAATTTTGCTCCAAATTCCTCCAGTCTTTGGCAAACTTTTGAGATATGAGTGCTCAATTCATTTTCTGAATTAGCAGTGACAAATATATCGTCACAGTAGGGGATGATGCCTTTGAGTTTGTTTAGAAGAGTCCCCACTTTTGCTTGGAATATACTCGGTGCTGAAGCTATTCCGAATAGTAAATGTTTGCATCTAAATAAACTTTTGTGTGTAGTAAGTGTTAGAATGTTCGCAGCTTTGTTGGTCACCGGGATTTGGTGGAAGACTGAGTTGAGGTCTAATTTTGAAAAATATTTAGACTTTTGCAGTGATGCTATGATTTCTTTGGAATTCGGAAGATGGCATGCATGTTTGTTTAATGCTTTATTGACTTATATGTGGTAATCACCACACAAATGTATCTGTCCATTTGGTTTGGTTATTACAACCAGTGGGGTAGCCCACTTGACTTCTTCTGTTGCTTCAAGCATGCCGTCTTTAACCAATTGCTTTATTTCCTCTGCTATTTTTTCTTTCTGTGTGTATGGAATCTTTCATGATCTACAAATTATAGGCACTGCTTTGGGCAATAACTCTAATAAAACTGGTTTTGTTTTTATCGTTCCCGGTTCTCCATTGAAAAGTTTAGGAAAACGCTGTCTGATGTTTTTTTCAATGTCAATATTTTTGACCCAAGCAATTTTTATTTCCAGTTGCTGAAACGAATCATGGCCAATGAGAAGATTTATAGGAGTGTGGACTGTATATAATGGTGACTTTTTTTCACATTGTTTAACAAGTAATTGGAGCCTGAATTACTCCTTTAATTTTGATAGCATTACCATTGACATCTTGAGCTTTCAGATTCATATGTATAAGTCTAGGTGGCTGTCTCATATCTGCCACAATTGTTTTCCAATCTTTAATGGAAAGTAAAGACACCCCTTTCAGATTCATATGCATAAGTCTAGGTGGCTGTCTCATATCTGCCACAATTGTTTTCCAATCTTTAATGGAAAGTAAAGACACCCCACTACCACTGTCAATTTCCATCGATAGGGGTTTTTCTGTAAATTTTGACAGTTTTTTAAATTTCTGTGATTGGACTTTTTTAAATTTCTGTGATTGGTCCAAAGACACATTATTAATTGCCAAAAATTCCTCTTGTTAATGTTTTCTCATAACACTCTCTTGGCTGTTATTCTTTGTATAATTATCAAATTTTTTAATTCTGCACATTTTTTCTCAAGGCTTAATTTATTGCAGTGTTTACAGCATAGGTCTTTATAAAACCAGTCACATGCCATGTGACCAAGTTTTCCACAGCAAAAGCACTTAATTCAACTTTTCATGAGCTATACCACATAGCTACTTTATAGTTAATATCTGTATCTGCCAATAACTCTTGTCTCAGACTGTCATGGCTCATTCCACATAAAAATTGTTCAAAGAGAGCTTCCTCCAGGTATGAATCGTAGATGCAGTTTTTTGTGAGTTCCAGCAGGGCAGTATTGTAATCTTATGTTCACTCGTTCTTGGCAGTGACTTCTAAAGTGAAGTCTGGCAATGTGTCTAGACTCATGAGGATTAAAACAGTCAGTCAAATAATCTTTGACCTGTTCAAATGTTAATTCTTCTGGGCTTTTAGGTTCACAGAGCCTATTTGCAATCTGGATTACTCCTATTCCAGCAAAACCCAATATGGTCACTGTTTTGCTTTTACCATCCTTTACTCTTGTTAATAATTAACAGTTTTTCAATTTGTTGGACCTACAGGGGACACTAACTTGCTTCTCTGATGTCAAATTCGGATATTGCCAGCTGCATTATGATACTTAGTCAATTTAACAAAAATATAAAAATATATTTTTTAGTAGTTTTATCTCCTCATGAAATCAAATAATTAGACACCAATGCATTCGGCTGTCAATATGTTGATTGTTATTACTGAGAATTAGAATGTTGAGCTTGGTAATCAACTGTAACTGTGCCAATTGTGGTGTCCAGTGGCACTCTATTGCTCGCTGGCTCGCTGGATTGCAAATATCAATAACACAATATATAATAATTAATGAGGCTGCTTGGCAAGTAGGTTTAAATAATGAAGTTTCATTTACAGGATTATATATGAGTTAATCACTCTTAATATATAAAAATATGACTAATATACACACGCTATTATTATATATAAATATGGTGCCCGAAGGCATAGCAAAATAATAATGAGATCAATATAACCTGTTATAGTTCCCTAGGTTTACTTTGGGATGTCCGGAGGTAAACCTCTCCACAGGGCTAAGTGAAGGAAAGAGCTGACTGGAGCACCCAAGGAAATGCACATCTACATTTCAAGAGCTTTACTTAGCAAGTGTCACATCTCAGTTCAATATTAGATCCATTACTTGTCACACCTTGATTTTGGAGTAGCCTCCCTTGATTGTCCATTTGTTGTCCATGTGGTAGTCATGTCTTTAGTTCCTATACAATCCCTGATTAGATAATGCCACGCCTTTAGCATTGTCTATTTTAAGCAATGGCTTTGTTTACATTATCTAATCCTTCTTGATAAATTACTTTATAGTTTAGCATTAATATATCATTTAATTATTTACAATATGTAATTAGCAATTCGTTAGTTTTACATTTATAATTATTACTAGTTAAATGTATTTTGTGTATACATACATATACACACACATTTAGCAACAACTAAGTTTATCTTTCAGCAATCTTTTGTGCATTTTTATTAATCTGCAATCTTTATCTAATTTGCAGTTTTTATTTTATTTACTTGCAGTCTTACTTGCAGTTTTTCTTCATTGCTTTTAAACTTAATCTATCTAACATAAAGTTTTCTTTATTTTTCAGCAAACTCTTTTCTACTGCTTTTAAAACTGAAATATCTTTTTATAGCTTATGCCATGATGAGGTATTTTATTCCATTAGATGAGAGCAGGGGTCCATAGAAGTCTATTGCTAATAAATTATTCAGATGTTGTGTGTAAATGGGCTTCAATGGCCCTATCCCAGATGCATTAAGTGGTTTCATTCTTGAGTGTATTTGATACTCATTTATAGCATCTAAGATGTTCACATACATTCCCAGCCAATATTTCTGAGGTATATGCTTAATTAAATTTCTCCTCATAGTGACCAGAATAATGATTCTTCTTTGTTTATCCCTTTCTCTTTTGCATTGTAACAGCCCCTCTTTTAGGCAGAATCCTTTCCTATCTTTCCACATGGGATTATTTTTCTTTTTCATCACAGGTTGGTGACATAGATACTTTATTATTTGCTGACAGTTTTCATTATCACTTTGCCACTACTTTAACATATGAAGATCATTTTCTGCTTCATTGCCTTTGTCAACTTCTGTTGCAGTGATGTATGCCCCATTGCAATTTAAGTGATGTTGCTCCTGTACTGCAGGATATCAGCTTAATGTGTCTGCTATATTTTCTTTACCTTGGCAGTATCTCTCACGATAATTAAATTCGTGAAGAAACAAACTCCACTTTATTAAGCAGCTGTTCATAAGAAAGCTATGGTTTAAAAACTCAACAATTTTGCGATCAGCAATTACAACTACTTCAGAGCCTATCAGTTACTGATGAAATTTTTTAAACACCCACACAATTGCCAAAGCCTCCTCAGTTATGGTGTAGTTCATTGCAGACCCCTTTAATAATCAGCTAATAAAGAAAAAGATCCCATGCTGATCCCCATCTCGTATCTGAGACAATGTAGCCCCCGATCCAAACCCACTGATGTTGGTTTGCACAAAAAAGGCTTATGAAAGTCAAAGTATGATACCACCACCTTTTTAAAAACTCTGCCTACACATTTTAAAAGTTATACTTGTGGTCTTCAGTCCATGTTCATTGTTTTTCCTTTTTTAGTAAGTGAATCAATGTCTTCCAAACCGGTTGTAAAAATTGCATAACCCAAAAAAATACTTTACATGTCTTTTGTTTTGAGGCCTAGGAAAATCTTGGATCACCTGAAATTTCAGTGGATTTGGTCGGATACCCTTTTCAATAATGATATAACCTAGATATTTTACTTCAGTAGTCATTACATTACTTTTACTTGAGTTAATTTTTATTCCCTTTTGTTTGAACTCATGCAACAGCTGTGTAAATGTGTGAAGTGCTCTTTTATACTTTCTGATGCTAATACAATATCATCTACATACATCACTATCAAACTTTTGATACCATCTGATAATGTGATCAAGACACTATATCAGACCTGTCCCACTATTCTTTAAACCAAAGGGAGTTTGAAGTTGTATGTCTACTCATCATACCGAAAAGAGGTATATTTTTGATCATTAGGGTGCAGCTTGATTTTCCAATAACTGGTGGTCAAATCAAACATTGAAAACATCTTTTTATTGTGGAACTTCACTAATAACTCATTCATAGGTAAAGAAGCATTTGTTTCAGGGACAGTTCTCTCAATTTAATTGATGAGCATCCAAACATAACTGAATGGACCCATCCATTTTTTTCACTGTTACAAAAGTGTTATTGAAAGGAGACAAACATTTAGAGATGATTTTCCATTGAAGCATTTTGTCTATCCATTCCTCCATTTCTCCCTGATACGGATGAGATATAGAGTATGCATGGGCCTGATATGGTTGATCTCTCACAAGTTTTATTCTGTGTTCATACTCTTGAATAACTTTAGGGATTTCAGAAAAAATTCTCTGGTATTTATTTAGTATTTTCTTCAACTGTTTTTTCTGATCTCTGTCTATTATCTTTGATTCCTCTGCGTTTCCCTCTATTTCCATATTTATTCTCATGCTTTGCCTGCAGTGCTCTTTAATATATCTATCTTCTCATTCTACTGTAAACATTATTAATTCATTATTCAGTTTTACTTGACTTCATTCATAATCCAGAACACACCCAATCTTATGTATAAAGTCTGACACCAGCATAACCTCATGGATGAACCCTCAAGGATAAGCAAAATGTGGGTGTATTCATTTTCTGCTATACACATGTTTACCCAAACTTGTTTTGACACCAGTCTCACCCTTTTACTAGTAGCCATCATGACATACACCATCTTTAATGGCAAAATTTCAACTTTAGAATTACTACATTTATTCTATGAAATACTTCCTGGGACATCACTGACACCTGGCTCTTAGAATCAAGTAAAGCACTGGCTATCACCTTTTCTATCACCACTTTCACTTTTGGACATCCCTGAGGTGCCATTATTGGTTCTCTCCCAGCTACACACCAGATTTGATACTTGCATATGGACATCTTCACTGTTTCTTTTCTTCCTAAGCCATCTATTGCAGTCCAATACTATAAGCATTTTGGCTGTCTGCTCTATCGTTTCCTGTTTTGTTTCAATTAGCACTTGCTCTACATTTCTAGGAAGGCCATGTTTAACTCTTCATATAATCTGCTGCTCAGATAAAGGTGGTGTCATGATTGATCTCAACTTCACAACTTGTTGGTGAAAAAATGTGACAAATAGTTCACCAGATCTTCATTTGTTCTGCTCCACCTGATGCTTAATAATCTCTTGATACTCATCCCTGCAATAGTTTTTCAGCAATAACTGCTTACATTCTCCAAATGATGATGGTTTTGAAAACAATGAATTCCACCAGAATTAAGCCTTGCCCTGTATATGACTATGAGCCATAGGAACCTTGGCTACTTCATTTAATTTATTCAGTGCAAAATAATTTTCCAAACTATTAAGGTGTTCATTTGGAGTCTCCCCTTTATGATCCGAAGATGTCTTTGTTTTTAGCAACTGATTTACTGCATTAACTTTATCTATTTGTGCACAGATTTCTATGCTTTCCTGCTTATTTTTTAACCTTTGTATTCTTTTTATTAATTTTTCCATATTTCTCAGTATTGTTTCCATCATTATCTATATATCAGATATCTCTTCTTTTTCTAACATTTTTGAAACAAAATTTCTATTTTAAAGTCGTTTTTCTTTTTATGTTTATTAAACTAATGCTTTCATTTAAAATACATTTGAATACTAACCGTTTATTTATTTTGTTAAATGGAACATACAACTGACCCCACTCCTTTTTCTTTTTCTCTACCCATCCTCAAAGCCTTAACACTGGCTAAAATATCTGTCTTTAATTTTCTTATCATTTTAAGAAAAATCGTTTCAGTCAATTCTCTATTTAAATTATACCACTTCAAAACTCATAATTATGATTACACAATTTAGCATTTTTTAAAATTTTTATTTTCAAATAAAAAAAATATTAGTTAACTGTCATTTATGATAGTTCTGCACCCATGTTGAGTAAAGACAATTGAACTGGGTGGGCTGTGTAGTAATCACTGAGGGAGACAAAGTCTATATTATTTTTGACTCTTTAATAAAATAACATCATTAAATATAACTTGTAAAACTTATATACAAAATATGATACAATTATTTATTTTTAATATATTTGATCTACACCAATGCAATTTAAATATTGCACCACCATGGCCTTTCGGCAGAGAAAATAATGCCCATAGGGCACCTGTGACCAAATCAGAGCAATATTTAAATATATATAACTGTGATCACATTTCAAGGGCACATATTTTTTTTTGGCTGTGGAATTCAACAACTATATTCAACACACTTTTTTGTTTTAGAGTAAACCTCAGGTGCCAGTTAGTGACCTAAAGATAAATGATGCTCTTTGAATTATTGGCAAACTAATTCAGTGCCTAAAGTATCTTCACTAGCTGAAACAAAAGGTTTGTATAATATGCTGTTAATTTATTTAGTGGTAAAAGATTTGATTGACAAGCATTAAGTTTAAAGATAATTTATTTTTAAATAAATACTTATTATTTACTTTTAAACTACTTCTAAATTAAATATAAACAATGGTTCTTTATAACTTCAGGCACACACATATTAGCGAAAGATATACAATAGCAATGTAATTAAGCATTAAAATAATTATAAGCATTCAAAACATGTACATTAATAGTTCATTATATACGGTTATAGAGTTCATTTATTAATTGACTCTGGGTCTTCAAAGTTAGCAACAGCTACATTATTATCAGAAATGAAATAAGAAAAGTTATTCATTACCTATAGGATTTGAACATTGAATTCTTCTGTTTGCTGCTTCACATGATAATTACCATTCAGTTGGATTTGAGGTTTTGCGGTGGTTCCTAGGCTTACTATTTTGTGGCACTATTCTTTAAGATAGTTAGATATTCCTGGTGGTTGTTCAAGTTGTTAGGCAGGCATGACTTTTATTGGGCAAATTGGTGATCTTCCATCAGACTAAGGGCTGGAGCAAGGTTGTATGATTCCAATGGCTGTTAACACTGCATAGTCTTGAAAAACACTGATTCTGGATACATGATATACTGACTGTAACAACTCATTTATTCACTGAACTCAACTCAACTGAACTGATTGATCAATGAAAAACTGGACTTTTTATGTGATGACCTGCTGTCACTTGGTTAATTAGTTTTTATATCTGCCAGCTATATCCTGTTTTTGATTACATTCCTTTGATAAGATTTTAATTCTGTTGTCAGCTGGTAGCCATTGCTAAATTCTATTTTTTTATGTAGCTTTTAGTATATAAAATCCTTGAGGAAATTTCTTTTAACTTATAACTTTCATTTATTTTTAAATATTTAACACGCACATATTTATTTCATCAACTCATTATTTAGTTTTTAAGATTATGGGAAAAGACTTTTTTTTTTTAAATTAAATGACGAGATATTTTTACTTATATTAAAGATTTATATTTTAAGCTTTTAGTTTCAACTTGTCTTTCTTTTCTTTTAATATTTTAAATCAAGAGAGAGAGTACCTTTCATTACTTAAAAAAAATTATTTTTGAACTGTCATTATTTAACTTTTATTTATTTTTAAAGTTTTTAAGTTAATTCCCTCCCCCTTTCAATCCATCTTTAAACTTTTAGTTTTAACATTTCTAAAGCAAACCCTCTCCCCCTACTAACTAAGTAATTGTACTTTTAGTAATAATAACTCTTTAGATTTTTATAAATCTATTTATGTCAAATGAAATGTTTTTCTTTGTTTGTAATTTAATTATTTAGAGACATCTTATTGATTTTTATTATTCATTATGAATTTTAAATTTACACATTGTTTTAGGTTAAATTTTTATTTTATTAATAATCGTAAACACAATTTTAATGAGTGCTGCTCAGTAGTGTTACATTACACAGCCCTCTGTTTGAGAGTAAAATGTATCTCGTGACTTATTTTATCTCTGCCAATTTTTTTTAATTGTATTCGCTGTAATCATTAATTATTATTATTTTCTGTTTGTGTTCTCCTTTTGCATTTTCCAGAACATCCTACAGTGCTGATCCCTTATTGGACCTGCCAATTGCCTGTTCAGTGGCTCTCTTTTTCTCTTTATCAATTTTAATGACCAGGCATTAAATGTTCCCCTATCTCCCATGCCTTGTGCCATCATGAGTATGTTGTCACTGTATTTTCATTTTATTATATACGGATATTCATAAATTGGTTGAAACTTCTTGTAAATGTATTTCTTGGGATGTCTTACAGGGTTGGTTCTTATCATGACTTCATCTCCTATTCTAAATCTATTTGCAACCCTTCCTTGTCTCTTTTGCCTTAATTTACTCATTTTCTTTAGCCTACTATGAGCTTGTTCAACATCCTTTCTTCTATCAATGGGGTCTGCTTTTATGGTTAACCTGGTCCTGAATGGGCATGGTACATCTCCCAAAATAAGGCTAGACAGGTTCAAACTGTGGAGACTCATTTTTGACCACTATCGGAATAAGAATATGTGGGATTTCTTTCACCCATTTTTGGTTATTACCTTGTACATATACTCAAAACAGATGCTCCAACTCCCTCTTGACTCTTTCACATGGGTTGGATTGTGGGTTACCTATTGATGTATGTGTTTTATTTTACATCTCCATCCATTTTTTCCAGTTGTTTTATACAAATGGTGTTCCATAGTCAGACAAGATTTTATCTGGAACACCCACTGTCCCAAAGTGTCATTGCTCCAAAACCAATATATGGTTTGCTTAACATTTCCTGAGCTACAGGATATTCTGCCACAAACTTTGAGATACCTCTTATGCCATGATGAGATATTTTATTCCATTAAATGAGGGCAGGGGCCCATAGAAGTCTATTGCTAATAAATTATGCGGATGATGTGTGTAAATGGGCATCAATGGTGCTATCCATGATGCATTAAGTGGTTTCACTAGTGAGTGTATTTGATACTCATTTATAGCATCTAAGATATTCACATACATTCCTGGCCAGTATTTCTGATGTATATGCTTAATTAAATTTCTCCTCATAGTGACAAGAATAATGTTTCTTCTTTGTTTATCCCTTTCTCTTTTGCACTGTAACAGCCCCTCTTTTGGGCAGAATCCTTTCCTATCTCTCCACATGGGATTATTTTTTTTTTTCATCACAGGCTGGTGACATAGAGACTTTATTATTTGCTGACAGTTTTTATCCTCACTTTGCCAGTCCTTTAACATATGAAGATCATTTTCTGCTTCATTGCCTTTGTCAACTTCTGTTGCAGTGATGTAGGCCCCATTGTAAATTAAGTGATGTTGCTCCTGTACTGCAGGATATCAGCTCAATGTGTCTGCTACAACATTTTCTTTACCTTGGCAGTATCTCACACAATTAAATTCTTGAAGAAAAGAACTCCACCTTATTGAGCAGCTGTTCATAAGAAAGCTATGGTTTAAAAACTCAAGACTTTTGTGATCAGCAATTACAACTACCTTGTAGCCTATCAGTTACTGACAAAATTTTTAAACACCCACACAATCACCAAAGCTCCTTCTCAGTTATGGTGTAGTTAATTTTAGACCCCTTTAATAATCAGCTAATAAAGAAAAAGATTCCATGCTGATCCCCATCTTGTATCTGAGACAATGTAGCCCCTGATCCAAACCCACTACTGTTGGTTTGCAAAAAAAGTGGCTTATGAAAGTTGAAGTATGATAACATCACCTTTGTTCATGTTCATTGTTTTTCCTTTTTTAGTATCTGCATCAACGTTTCCCAAACCGGGTATAAAATTGCATAACCCAAAGAAATACTTTACATGTCTTTTGTTTTGAGGCCTAGGAAAATCTTGGATCACCTGAATTTTCATTGGATTTGGTCGGATACCATTTCACTAATGATATAGCCTAGAAATTTTACTTCAATAGTCATTACATTACTTTACTTGAGTTAATTTTTATTCACTTTTGTTTGCACTCATGCAACAGCTGCTGTAAATGTGTGAAGTGCTCTTCTATACTTTCTGATGCTACTAGAATATTGCCTATATACATCACTATCAAACTTTTGATACCATCGGATAACATGCTCAAGACACTGTATAAAACCTGTACCACTATTCTTTAAACCAAAGGGGGTTTGATTGAAGTTGTATGTCTGCTCATCATACTGAAAAGTGGTATATTTCTGACCATTAGGGTGCAGCCTGATTTGCCAGTAACTGGTGGTCAAATCAAACACTGTAAGCACATTTTTATTGTGGAACTTCACTAATAACTCATTCATAGGTGAAGAATCATTTGTATCAGGCACAGTTCTCTCAATTTAATTGATGAGCATCCAAACATAACTAAAAGGACTCATCCTGTTTTTCACTGTTACAAAAGTGTTATTGAAAGGAGACAAACATTTAGAGATGATTTTCCATTGAAGCATTTTGTCTATCTATTCCTCCATTTCTCCCTGATATGGATGAGATATAGAGTATGCATGGGCCTGATATGGTTGATCTCTCACAAGTTTTATTCTGTGTTCATAATCTTGAATAACTCCAGGGACTCCAGAAAAAATTCTCTGGTATTTATTTAGTATTTTCTTCAACTGTGTTTTCTGATCTCTGTCTATTATCTTTGATTGCTCTGCCTTTTCCTCTTTTTCCATATTTTTTCCCATGCTTTGCCTGCAGTGCTCTTTAATATATCTATCTTCTCAGTCTACTGTAAACATTATTAATTCATTATTCAGTTTTACTTGACTTCATTCATAATCCAGAACACACTCGATCTTATGTATAAAGTCTGACCCCAGCATAACCTCAAGGATGAAACCCTCAAGGATAAGAAAAATGTGACTGTATTCATTTCCTGCTATACACATGTTTACCCAAACTTGTTTTCACACCAGTCTCACCCTTTTACTAGTAGCCATCATGACATACACCATCTTTAATGGCAAAATTTTAACTTTAGAATTACTACATTTTATTCTATGAAATACTTTCTGGGACATCACTGACACCTGGCTCTCAGAATCAAGTAAAGCACTGGCTATCGCCTTTTCTATCACCACTTTCACTTTCGGACATCCCTGAGGTGCCATTATTGGTTCTCTTTTCTCCCAGCTACACACCAGATTTGATACTTGTATATGGACATCTTCACTGTTTCTATTCTTCCTAAGCCATCTATTGCAGTCCAATGCTATAAGCATTTTGGCTGTCTGCTCTATAGTTTTTTGTTTTGTTCCAATTAGCACTTGCTCTACATCCCTAAGAAGGCCATGTTAACTTTTCATATAATCTGCTGCTCAGATAAAGGTGGTGTCATGATTGATCTCAACTTCACCACTTGTTGGAGATAAAATGTGATAAATAGTTCACCAGATCTTCATTTGTTCTGCTCCACCTGATGCTTAATAATCTCTTGATACTCATCCCATCAATATTTTTCCAGCAATAATTGCTTACATATTCCAAATGATGCTGGTTTTGAAAACAATGAATCCCACCAAAATTAAGCCTTGCCCTGTATATGACTATGAGCCATAGCAACCTTGGCTACTTCATTTAATTTATTCAGTGCAAAATAACTTCTCCAAACTATTAAAGTGTTCATTTGGAGTCTCCCCTTTATGACCCAAATATGTCTTTGTTTTTAGCAACTGATTTATTGCATTAACTTTATCTAGTTGTGCACATTTTTATGCTTTCCTGCTCATTTTTTAACCTTTGTATTTTTTTTATTAATTTTTCCATATTTTTCAGTATTGTTTCCATCATTATCCATGTATCAGACATCTCTTTTTTTTTTCCACCATTTTTGAAACAAAATTTCTATTTAAAAGTTGTTTTTCTTTTTATGTTTATTGAACTAACACTTTAATTTAAAATACATTTGAATACTAACTCTTTATTTATTTTGTTAAATGGAACATACAACTGACCCCACTCCTTTTCTTTTTTCTCTACCCTTCTTCAAAGTCTTAACACTGCCCAAAATATCTGTCTTTAGTTCTTTTTTTCATTAAAAAAAATAGTTTCAGTCAATTCTTTATTTAAATTATACCACTTCAAAACTCATAATTATTACACAATTTAGCATTTCTTTAAATTTTTATTTTCAAATGAAAAATATTCAGTTAACTGTCATTTATGATAGTTCTGCACCCATGTTGAGTAAAGCCAATTGAACTGGGTGGGCTGTGTAGTAATCACTGAGGGAGACAAAATCTGTATTATTTTTGACTCTTTAATAAAATAACATTATTAAATATAACTTGTAAAACTTATATACAAAATATGATACAATTATTTATTTTTAATATATTTGATGTACACCAATGCAATTTAAATATTGCACCACCATGGCAAGTGATCACATTTCAAGAGCACATATTTCTTCTTGGCTGTGGAATTCAACAACTATATTCAACACACTTTTTTGTTTTGGAGTAAACCTCAGGTGCCAGTTAGTTACCTAAAGATAAATGATGCACTTTGAATGTTTGGCAAACTAATTCAGTGCCTAAGATATCCCCACTAGCCAAACAAAAGGTTTGTATAATATGCTGTTAATTTATTTAGTGGTAAAAGAATTGATTGACAAGCATTATGTTTAAAGATAATTTATTTTTAAATAAACACTTATTATTTACTTTTAAACTACTACTAAATTAAATATAAACAATGGTTCATTATAACTTCAGGCATACACATATTAGCGAAAGATATACAATAGCAATGTAATTGAGCATTAATATAATTATAAGCATTCAAAACATGTACATTAATAGTTCATTTTATACTGTTATAGAGTTCATTTATTAACTGATTCTGGGTCTTCAAAGTTAGCAATGGGCACATTATTATCAGAAATGAAATAACAAAAGTTATTCATTACCTATAGGATTTGAACATTGAATTCTTCTGTTTGCTGCTTCACATAATAATTTTCCATTCGGTTGGATTTGAGGTTTTGCAGTGGTTCCTATGCTTACTATTTCATGGCACTATTCTTTAAGATAGTCAGATATTCCTGGTGGTTTTTCAAGGTGTTAGGCAGGCATGACTTTTACTGGGCAGTTTGCTCATCTTCCATTAGACTAAGGGCTGGAGCAAGGTTGTATGATTCCAATGGCTGTTAGCACTGCATAGTCCTCAAAAACACTGATTTTGGATGCATGATATACTGACTGTAACAACTCACTTATTAACTGAACTCAACTTAACTGAACTAATTGATCAATAAAAAACTGGACTACTTATGTGATAACCTGTTGTCACTTGGTTAATTAGTTTTTATATCTGCCAGCTATATCTGTTGTTGAAATTCCTCCACTTTTTTTGATTACATTCCTTTGATAAGATTTTAATTCTGTTGGCAGTTGGTAGCCATTGCCAAATTTTGTTGTTGTAAATTTTTAATTAGTAGCCATTGCTAAATTTTATTTTTTTATGTTGCTTTTAGTATATAAAATCCTTGAGCAAATTTCTTTTAACTTATAACTTTCATTTATTCTTTAATATTTAACACGCACATAATTATTTCATCAATAAGAAGACATTTTTCTATATTTAAAAATCCACTCATCATTTACACACATATATATTTGTAAATCAACTCATTATTTACTTTTTAAGAGTACGGGAAAAGAATTTTTTTTTTATATTAAATGACAAAAGATATCCACTCATCATTTACACACATATATATTTGTAAATCAACTCATTATTTTCTTTTTAAGAGTACGGGAAAAGAATTTTTTTTTTATATTAAATGACAAAAGATATTTTTAATTTATATGAAAGATTTATATTTTAAGCTTTTAGTTTCAACTTGTCTTTCTTTTTTTTAATATTTTAAATGAAGAGAGAGAGTACCTTTCATTACTTAAAAAAGATTTATTTTTGAACTGTCATATTTTAACTTTTATTTACTTTTTAAAGTTTTTAAGTTAATTTCCTCCCCCTTTCAATCCATCTTTAAACTTTTAGTTTTAACATCTCTAAAGCAAACCCTCTCCCCCTACTAACTAAGTAATTGTACTTTTAGTGATAATAACTCTTTAGATTTTTATAAATCTATTTATGTCAAATGAAATGTTTTTTTTTTGTTTGTAATTTAATTATTTAGAGACATCTTATTGATTTTTATTATTCATTATGAATTTTAAATTTACATATTGTTTTATGTGAAATTTTTTTATTATTAATAATTGTAAACACAATTTGAATGAGTGCTGCTCAGTAGTGTTACATTACACTGCCCTCTGTTTGAGTGTAAAATGTATCTCATGACCTATTTTATCTCTGCCAATTTTTTTCTAATATTATTTGCTGCAATCATTAATTTTTATTATTTTCTGTTTGTGTTCTCTTTTTGCATATTCCAGAACATCCTACAATGCTGATACCTTATTGGACCTGCCAATTGCCTGTTCAGTGGCTCTCTTTATCAATTTTAATGACCAGGCATTAAATGTGCCTTTATCTCCCATGCTTTGTGCCATCATGAGTATGTTGTCACTGTATTTTCATTTTATTATATACGGATCTTCATAAATTGGTTGAAACTTCTTGTAAATGTATTTCTTGGGATGTCTTATAGGATTGGTTCTTATCATGACCTCATCTCCTATTCTAAATCTATTTGTAACCCTTCCTTGTCTCTTTTGCCTTAATTTACTCATTTTCTTTAGCCAACTATGAGCTTGTTCAACATCCTTTCTTCTATCAATGGGGTCTGCTTTCATGGGTAACCTGGTCCTGAATGGGCATGGTACATCTCCTAAAATAAAGCCAGAAAGGTTCAAACCCTGTAGACTCATTTTGACCAATTTATCAGGTTAAGAATATGTGGGATTTCTTTCACCTATTTTTGGTGATTATTTTGTACATATACTCAAAACAGATGCCCCAACTTCCTTATGACCCTTTCACATGGGTTGGATTACATATACTCAAAACAGATGCCCCAACTTCCTCATGACCCTTTCACATGGGTTGGATTGTGGTTACATATTGATGTATGTGTTTTATTCTACATCTCTTCATCCATTTTTTTCACTTGTTGTATACAAATGGTGTTTCATAGTCAGAGAAGATTTTATCCCAAACTCCCACTGTCCCTAAGTGTCATTGCTCTAAAACCAATATATGGTTTGCTTAGCATTTCCTGAGCTACAGGATATGCTGTTACAAACTTCGAGAATACATCTTATGCCATGATGAGATATTTTATTCCATTAAATGAGGGCAGGGGTCCATAGGAGTCTATTGCTAATAAATTATTCGGATGTTGTGTGTAAACGGGTTTCAATGGCCCTATCCCAGATGCATTAAGTGGTTTCATTCTTGAGCATATTTGATACTGATTTATAGCATCTAAGATGTTCACATACATTCCCGGCCAGTATTTCTGATGTATATGCTTAATTAAATTTCTCCTCATAGTGACTAGAATAACGATTCTTCTTTGTTTATCTTTTTTTCTTTTGCATTGTACCAGCCCCTCTTTTAGGCAGAATCCTTTCCTATCTTTCCACATGGGATTATTTTTCTTTTTCATCACAGGCTGGTGACATAGAGACGTTATTATTTGCTGACAGTTTTCATTCTCACTTTGCCAGTCCTTTAATATATGAAGATCATTTTCTGCTTCATTGCTATTGTCAACTTCTGTTGCAGTGATGTATGCCTCATTGCAATTTAAGTGATGTTGCTCCTGTACTGCAGGATATTAGCTTAATGTGTCTGCTACAACATTTTCTTTACCTTGGCAGTATCTCACACTATAATTAAATTCTTGAAGAAACAAACTCTACCTTATTAAGCAGCTGTTCATAAGAAAGCTATGGTTTAAAAACTCAAGACTTTTGTGATCAGCAATTACAACTACCTTGTAGCCTATCAGTTACTGATGAAATTTTTTAGACACCCACACAATCACCAAAGCCTCCTTCTCAGTTATGGTGTAGTTCATTTCAGACCCCTTTAATAATCAGCTAATAAAGAAAAAGATTTCATGCTGATCCCCATCTTATATCTGAGACAATATAGCCCCTGTTGATTTGCACAAAAAATGGCTTATGAAAGTTGAAGTATGATAACATCACCTTTTTTAAAAACCCTGCCTACACATTTTAAAAGCTACACTTGTGGTCTTCAGTCCATGCCCATTGTTTTTCATTTTTTAGTAACTGCCATCAATCTTTCCCAAACCGGTTATAAAAATTGCATAACCCATTAAAATACTTTACATGTCTTTTGTTTTGAGGCCTAGGAAAATCTTGGATCACCTGAATTTTCATTGGATTTGGTCGGATACCCTTTTCACTAATGATATAGCCTAGAAATTTTACTTCAGTAGTCATTACATTACTTTTACTTAAGTTAATTTTTATTCACTTTTGTTTGCACTCATGCAACAGCTGCTGTAAATGCGTGAAGTGCTCTTCTATATTTTCTGATGCTAATAGAACATCATCTACATACATCACTATAAAACTTTTGATACCATCTGATAACATGATCAAGACACTGTATCAGATCTGCCCCACTATTCTTTAAACCAAAGGGAGTCTGATTGAAATTGTACGTCTGCTCATCATACCAAAAAGTTGTATATTTCTGATCATTAGGGTGCAGCTTGATTTGCCAGTAACTGGTGGTCAAATCAAACATTGAAAACACCTTTTTATTGTGGAACTTCACTAATAACTCATTCATAGGTGAAGAAGCATTTGTATCAAGCACAGTTCTCTCAATTTAATTGATCAGCATCCAAACATAACTGAATGGATCTGTCCTTTTTTTCACTGTTACAAAAGTGTTATGAAAAGGAGACAAACATTTAGAGATGATTTTCTGTTGAAGCATTTTGTCTATCTATTACTCCATTTTGCCATGATACTGATGAGATATAGCATATGCACGGGTCTGTTATGGTTGATTTCTCACAAGTTTTATTATGTGTTCATACCCTTGAATAACTCCAGGGACTTCAGAAAAAATTCTCTGGTATTTATTTAGTATTTTCTTCAGTATTTTCTTCAACTGTTTTTTATCTCTGTCTATTATCTTTGATTCCTCTGCCTTTTCCTCTATTTCCATATTTATTCCCATGCTTTGCATGCAGTGCTCTTTAATATATCTATCTTCTCAGTCTACTGTAAGCATTATTAATTCATTATTCAGTTTTACCTGACTTCATTCATAATCCAGAACACACCTGATCTTATGTATAAAGTCTGACCTCAGTATAACCACATGGATCAAACTCTCAACAATAAGCAAAATGTGGCTGTATTCATTTCCTGCTATACACATATTTACCCATACTTGTTTTGACACCAGTCTCACCCTTTTAGTATTAGCCATCATAACATACACCATCATTAATGGTTAAATTTCAACTTTAGGATTACTACATTTTATTCTATTAAATACTTCCTGGGACATCACTGACGCCTGACTTCCAGAATCAAGTAAAGCCCTGGCTATCACCTTTTCTATCACCACTTTCACTTTTGGACATCCCTGAGGTGCCATTATTGGTTCTCTCTTCTTCCAGCTACACACCAGACTTTATATTTGCATATGGACATCTTCACTGTTTCTATTCTTCCTAAGCCATCTATTGCAGTCCAATGTTATAAGCATTTTGGCTGTCTGCTCTATCATTTCCTGTTTTGTTCCAATTAGCACTTGCTCTACATTTCTAGGAAGGCCATGTTTAACTCTTCATATAATCTGCTGCTCAGATAAAGGCGGTGTCATGATCGATCTCAAGTTCACCACTTGTTGGTGAAAAAATGTGATAAATAGTTCACCAGATTTTCATTTTTTCTGCTCCACCTGATGCTTAATAATCTTTTGATACTCATCCCCTCAGTAGTTTTTCAGCAATAACTGCTTACATTCTCCAAATGATGCTGGTTTTGAAAACATTGATTCCCACCAGAATTAAGCTTTGCCCTGTATATGACTATGAGCCATAGCAACCTTGGATACTTCATTTAATAGATTCAGTGCAAAATGACCTTCCAGACTATTAAGGTGTTCATTTGGAGTCTCCCCTTTATGACCCAAATATGTCTTTGTTTTTAGCAACTAATTTACTGCATTAATTTTATCTATTTGTGCACATGTTTTTATGCTTTCCTGCTCATTTTTTAATCTTTGTATTCTTTTTATTAATTTTTCCATATTTCTCAGTATTGTTTCCATCATTATCTGTGTATCAGATATCTCTTCTTTTTTCACCATTTTTGAAACAAAATTTCTATTTTAAAGTTGTTTTTCTTTTTTTGTTTATTAAACTAATGCTTTCATTTAAAATACATTTGAATACTAACTGTTTATTTATTTTGTTAAATGGAACATACAACTGACCACACTCCTTTTCCTTTTTCTCTACCCATCCTCAAAGCCTTAACACTGGCTAAAATATCTGTCTTTAATTTTCTTATCATTTTAAGAAAAATCGTTTCAGTCAATTCTCTATTTAAATTATACCACTTCAAAACTCATAATTATGATTACACAATTTAGCATTTCTTTAAATTTTTATTTTCAAACAAGAAAAATATTCAGTTAACTGTCATTTATGATAGTTCTGCACCCATGTTGAGTAAAGCCAATTGAACTGGGTGGGCTGTGTAGTAATCACTGAGGGAGACAAAGTCTATATTATTTTTGACTCTTTAATAAAATAACATTATTAAATATATCTTGTAAAACTTATATACAAAATATGATACAATTATTTATTTTTAATATATTTGATCTACACCAATGCAGTTTAAATATTGCTCCACCATGGCCCTTTGGGCAGAGAATAATAATGCCCATAGGGCACCTGTGACCAAATTAGAGCTATATTTAAATATATATAACTGTCATCACATTTCAAGGGCACAGATTTCTTCTTGGCTGTGGAATTCAACAACTATATTCAACACACTTTTTTGTGTTGGAGTAAACCTCAGGTGCCAGTTAGTTACCTAAAGATAAATGATGCTCTTTGAATGATTGGAAAACTAATTCAGTGCCTAAGATATCCCCACTAGCCCAAACAAAAGGTTTGTATAATATGCTGTTAATTTATTTAGTGGTAAAAGAATTGATTGACAGACATTAAGTTTAAAGATAATTTATTTTTAAATAAATACTTATTATAACTTATAAACTACTAAATTAAATATAAACAATAGTTCATTATAACTCCAGGCATAGACATATTATAGCAAGGTATTCAATCGCAATGTAATTGAGCATTAAAATAATTATAAGCATTTAAAACACGTACATTAATAGTTCATATAATACAGTTATAGAGTTCATTTTTTAATTGATTCTGGGTCTTCAAAGTTAGCAATAGCTACATTATTATCAGAAATGAAATAAGAAAAGTTATTTGTTATCCACAGGATTTGAACATTGAATTCTTCCGTTTGCTGCTTCACGTGATATTTTTTCAACCGATTGGATTTGAGGTTTAGGGGAGGTTTCTATGCTTACTATTTTACAGCACTATTCTTTAAGATAGATATCCCTGGTGGTTTTTTAAGTTGTTAGGCAGGCATCACTTTTACTGGGCAAATTGCTGCCCTTCCATTAGACTAAGGGCTGGAGCAAGGTCGTATGATTTCAATGGCTGTTAGCACTGCATAGTCCTGGAAAACTGATTCTCGATACATGATATACTGACTGTAACAACTCACTGATTGATAGACTGAACTCAACTGATATGAACTGAACTGATTGATTGATGAAAAATCAGACTATTTATGTGATGACTTGTTGACACTTGGTTAATTAGTTTTTATATCCTCCAGCTATATCTGTTGTTGAAGTTCCTCCACTGTTTTTGATTACATTTCTTTGATAAGATTTTAATCCTGTTGTCAGTTGCTAGCCATTTTAAATTCCATTGTTTGTGAATTTTTAATTAGTAGCCATTGCTGAATTCTGTTCTTTTATGTAGCTTTTAGTATATACCATCCTTGAGGGAATTTTTTTTTACTTATAACTTTCATTTGTTCTTTAATATTTAACATGCACATTTTATTTTATCAACAAGCACACATTTTGCTATATTGAAAATCCACTCGTCATTTACGCACATATATATTTCTAAAATCAACTCATTATTTAGTTTTGAAGAATACAGGGAAAAGACTTTTTTTTAAATTAAATGACGAGATATTTTTAATTTATATAAAAGATTTATATTTTAAGCTTTTAGTTTCAACTTGTCTTTCTTTTTTTTCTTTAATATTTTAAATAAAGAGAGAGTACTTTTCATTACTTAAAAAAAAGATTTATTCTTGAACTGTCATATTTTAACTTTTATTTACTTTTTAAAGTTTTTAAGTTAATTCCCTCCCTCTCTCAATCAATCTAAACTTTTAGTTTTAATGTTTCTAAAGCAAACCCTTTCCCCTCTTCTAACTAAGTAATTGTACTTTTACTGATAATAACTCTTTAGATTTTTATAAATCTACTTATTTCAAATGAAATGTTTTTCTTTGTTTATAATTCAATTATTTAAAGACAACTTATTGATTTTATTATTTATTATCAATTTTAAATTTATGCATTGTTTTATGAGAAATTTTTATTTTATTATTAATTGTAAACACAATTTTAATGTGTGCTGCTCAATAGTGTTACAATATATTATACCAGACCATATATAACATCCATGCACAAAATGGCTGTTGCTGAGGATTCAGCACAGCTAATCTATCATATTAAACTTATATAATTTTAATAGATCAAATATATTGTAATTTAGATACATATTGTAAATATTTATATATGTTACATAAATAACTGGGTTTGGTCTATACTATATTCCTATTTACATCCACAGTATAAGTGTATGTATTATATGTAGTAATAAATTTTATTCGCACAGCAAAACTATATATATAAAAAAAACTAAGATTGTAGTAACATTTGTTTATGTGTTGGAACACTTTTTGTATTTAAGTTATAGTATCACTTGTAATGTTCTGATAAACATATACATAAATGTATTTTTTTTCTCGTTATTTCTAAAAATGTTTTAAATAGAATTTAAATTTTTTTAGCCATTATACTGGAATTTTTTTTTGCAAATAATATTGATTGGCAAAACAAAAAAAAAACTTTTTTGTAAATTGTAATTTGCTTTTAGAAAAGAACAAAAAGAGGGAAAGAAAATGTTTTGTATTAAAAAGGAATTTGTTCTTTTTGATTGTTTGTAAAGATAAAGTCAAAAGGTTGGTTTTATCTAAAGAATGAAAGCATAATGGGTGATTTAATTAGCCAAGAGAAAAATATATAATTTCCAATATTAGAAAAAGGTATACTTTGAGACACAAAAAGTTAAAGAATGTATGTAAAGTATATAAAAATTATAATTGAATTGTTGGCTAATGCAATAGCTCATAGGGGGATATTGAAATTAGACTGGTAAGGGAACCATATCTGCTGCCTACTAGGTCCATAGAGTTTAGTTCTCTAGCTTGTGCAAGTACTTGGACTGTATATGTCTGCTGAGAGTTTAGTTGTTTCTTGCTTGTCCAAGGAATCAGACTGTCTATATATTTTTTTGAGAGGTGCATTCATTAATATATTTTATTCATACCATCACCATTAGAGAGAGAAAGAAAGAAGAAATGAGATTTGAAAGCTAACCATTTGGATATGGTATTGCTGTTAAAGAAATCTTAGAAAGCTATTGAAAGTAAAAAGAAGGAAATAGAGAATAACCATTTCTGTCCTGTTTGCAGCTATAGATCTCCAGGAGAGCAAAGCCATTATTAGCCATGAAGTAAAAGTTTGGAGGGCTCGTAAATGGTTTATTAATCATGTCTCCATTGAAAATCATATTAAAAAACTTTAAGCTATATTTAACCAACTTGTCAAGTGTAATTTCCAATTTGAAGAAATTATAAGTAAAGCCGGTTTTCTATGGTAAAATCTGATGTGAAAAATGTCTTTGTGAAAATTATAACCATGGACCCTAGAATAAATACCTGATAGAGATAGCCTTTATATTTGTTCGAATTTGCCAGAAAATCATAGAGTATACTACTAGCAGCAGTATACCACCCATTCATCCCTGAAGCCCGAAAATGTTGTAGGAGAAACAGCATACCCTGATGGAAGAAAGACTCTATCATGTATATTGGTGAAAGGAAGCCCTATCTGCCCTATTAAGTAGTTATATGGTCCACTTTGAAGTTGAACTTCATAGAATGCAAAAGCTCAGATGAGTGCATATTTTTTTATAATATTATTTTTTTTATATAATTAATTTGTCTTCCCTTACTTGTATCTTATCAATATTAATCCTTTCATTTAATTTTTGTAGTATGTAATTTACATGCATGTCTGATCTAGATCCACCATGTGCAGGATCTCTATTTTATAAACTTTAAATTACTATGGCGACACCTCATGCTGAGTATCCTATGTCCGTATTCTTTAAGCATCATTTTATGCATCCAAAATAGAGACGTAGATGTCTATCATATATAAATATAATTGAGCATAAAAATAATGATGTGCCCATAATATTAATATTTATAAACCATAGGAATAGCCATTAGACATGTGTGTAAACCAGTGGTCTTCAACCTTTTCACACCTGCGGACCAGTAAAAATAAGGATAAGGTTTCGCGGACCAGCAAAAATAAGGATAAGGTTTCACAGACCAGCAGAAGTCTATAGATAAATTTTCTTAAAGATGTAAACAGCTTAGCCTTAGATGAAGTTATATATATATGGAGTTTGTATAATAAAAAACTTATTTTTTTTAATTTTGAATTTTTTTAGCAAAGTAATAAAAAAAATTAATTCTATCCCCCCCTAAACATCTGTGATAACTAGAAAAACAAATTAATTTATGTATGACTGATTAAATTTTGTTCTGTTTCTTTTCTTTTAATCAGGTAAAAGTGCGATGAAAAAAATAAATAAAAATTGTTTATATTAATTAAAAGTTTAAAATCTTATTATTTTGTTATTAAAAACTTTCTTGCCAGTCTAGCATGGACCAGCAAAAAACTTCTAAGGCCTGGCACCAGGCCGTGGACCGGTGGTTGAAGACTACTGGTGTAAACCATTATATTATCTTTCTTTTTAAATATATTTGTTGCAGACACTTGATTTCTTAATTTGCTACTTTGAAAGTGGGAAAGGGAGTATAGATCACACCCATTATGCGATCATTTTAAAATATTTATTTCTTTTTATATATGTGCATTTGTTTTCTGTAAATAAATATCCAATTTAATCAATCAACTTCACATTAATATTAAATTTTCCATTATTTGAAATACTATTTATATTAAATAATTATTATTTTTTGTTATATGTCATTGGTGGAGGGAGATAGAAAAAGAAAGATAATAAATAGTAGATTTCACATTTAAATCATTTGCCGCTTAACTTACTTAGTTTGATGAATTATTTACTCATTAATATATAACTATAATTATTATAATCAAAGTACCAAAACACTTATTAACCTGAGATAGAAAGAAAGAAATCATAATGAGCTAGACAGGGATAACTTACTGGGTAGTTGGATTGTTTCATTATTTATGTCTGAACTTATTAATTTATTAAGATATACGATAGTGATCATTTACATTTGCACACTCTCTCAGGAAAGAAAGGGAGAATTAATAATAAATTTCTTTATCAAGGGTGGTGCAAAAGGCTGGATTAAAATATTTCAGTGCTTTCAAAGGTGTGCAAAATCCAAAAGTGATCAACATTTAGTTAATCGGACAATTGTGGGATAGTTTAACAGGGAAAATTTTGATTAACCTAATTTTAGGTTGAATCTCATTCCTCTAATAATTCTTTTGAGATATTTTCTTCATATTTAGCCAATAGTATTTTAGGTGAATTATTATCGATTTTTCACTTAACAACATATGTCACTTCATGCTTGGTGTGTATGTAGGTCAAATGTAGATAAGACAAGGGTAGAAACAATGGACCGATATAATATATATATTAAATCACCCCACATGGTTAAGAAATCCAGTACCACCCTCGGTGGACTAATATATAAATACATTAGAGTTATATAAATACATAATAGCAAAACATTTTTGTTTGTATAAAAAAGTTAAGATCATTGCTTGCTAAGATTTCAACTTCTTTGTTTAAGTTTGTTCGTATTTCAATTTATATCATCTTATAGCAGACAGTTCAAAGTGGTATCATTTTGAATTGGCTATTTTGAAATATGAACTCTAATGTATTTATATATTAGTTCACAGAGGGAAATACTGGATTTTTTAACAATGTGGGGTGATTTAATGTTTAATATTTGTATATTTATTTCAGTATAGCATTATGCACTGGGATTATATATATAGTTATTACAAAATATAACAAAAGACATTTTGTTAATCCATATAAAAATTCTTTATTTCTTCATTACAATGAGAACTTATTGGCACAATAAATTTGAATTAACTGCATTTAGTATATTACATTAATTTGACTAACTAATCTTGTAACTGTGATATAGTAACATTTTCATTAATATTGTTCTGCCACTTTTAATTATAATAATCCTATTCCATTTATGCCTCCAATATTTGTACTTTTGTAGTGTAGTATAAGTCCACTTTTGAATCAATTATCCAACACTGTTCCATTTAATATTATATAATTTTTCCAATTTACGCAATGATTTTTTATTTGAGAGTGATATGCAGTTGTAGGTATGTAAATAAAAGGTCATCATTAAATGGGGACTTCGATCAAATGATTCTTAGAAATCTCCACCTTTGACCACCAAATACTGCCTTAGTTGGTGACTTTATGTCTCCTAGAAATTAAGGCCATAATGTAGTTTGTTTGGTATGATTGTAAATATCTATGTAATATATATAACATAAAATCATTCCCACACACATTTATACTGCCATTTAAGAAAACTTAACTAATATTTCAATTAAAATTTATCAGGTAACAGAGAAGGAATATCAGGTCTTTTTGATCTTAAACTCAAAGGTAAAAAGCCAGTAAACTCCCAAACTGATTAATGTGTGTTCATGAATCGCCCATCTATGTTTCTTTATTAAATGAAATAATTACATAGTAATAATAGCTGCAATGGAAAGAATGTATGGAATGGACATTAAGAATTTGTTCTGCTTGGTTAAAACCTCAAAGAGAAATCAAAGGATTTCCTTTTAATTAATAGCAAACAATTTTCTGCAATCACTAATTTAACATACTCAATCTTATATACATATCTCACCATTTAAACATACATATCAAAAAGCATTCAAATATTTCCAAATAAATACATGTTAGTATTATATCTCAATATTATCTTTAAGGCTTATCAAAATTATAATGAACATCAAAGTCCCTAATTAGCTTATTCACCTAGAAAAAATGATTCTGTTGGGTATGCTTTTCAATGGTTCCTTTCATTGCTATAACTGTCTTCTATGTTGTAATTATCTAAAGATTTTAAAGAATTTTTTTTATTTTTTACAATTGTTCTTATATCTGCTCAACTCTTTGAGATTTCTCAAGTAACAAAATAAGATAAATATAAACATCTTATCGTGGATTAAAAGATTTAACGGTTTAGATCTAACTTATTATCAATTTATTTTAATGATAAAAATTTTCCCCCAAACTTTGCATTAATTAAATTCCTTTTATTAATTGAAATATTTTTGATCAAGATAACATTAATTTACTTATTTTTGTGAACTTGTTTTACATTATTTTTAATTATATATGAAACTTAATTTGTATTTTGCTTTAATTACAAAAAACTTATGTCTCTGTTTTAAATTACATTTAATTGCCTGAAGCTTATTTTTAATTTGTTTGACACAATCCATTAGTTAATTAAAATATTTCACACTTTTTTTTTCAAACATACGCTGAATTCTTATAATAAATATTGATATTATATATAGTACACGAGGAGTTAGATTGTTACATTTTGCTACATAAATTATGCAATCTTGTCTTCATAAATAATTTCTGTCATCTTTAATAGTAAAACTGTTTGCGTATAAAATCAGTCTTCCTACTTTACTATAATTATTTATTGTTTCTATCTCTTTGAACCAAGATTTTTTTTATTTCTGCATAGACTTAAATATATTAGTTCTTCAAAATCTATTACAAGATGTACATATATATTATAATGAAGGTTGTCACTGTTAAAAGATAATTTTTTTTAAAAATATCTATATTAATCCTTTGCATTCAAAATTTTTTCCATTCAGCAACCCAGTAGCATCCCTAAGGTTGGTCAAGGGAGAGTATGCCGGGTGGTTAGTGGGGTTCTGCATTGAGCTATCTTATTTTGATTAACAACACAATATAACTTAAGCATTAGTAAAATAGACTCAGAGATTGACATTTGATGCAAGTTTTTATAAATAAATAAATAAAATCATTTTATTTATTCACTTTTGTATATAATGGGAGCTTCACTCCATATTTATGCACAGGGCCTCAAAATCCAGCAATCACGGAAACCAGTTAAAGTCTTTTAAAATGTCCCTACCACTGGTAAAAATTCTTCACAGAAGTAGTTTTCTGATGTTTCAATGAAATTTTATTCTTGTCAAGGCTACGGTATTCTGAGAATTGTTATATCTCAAGCATATTTGCTATGAAGATTATATGTAAATTAAAATCTTTTCATTAGATATTGCCTGCATAGTTGTCCATTCATCATTGGAACATGATTAATAAAAGATTCTGCATTTTTTTTTGTTTTACAGTGAATTGTTCTTTTAAAAAAATATTTTTAGAGAAGAAGAAAACTGAAATAATGATCTTTATTAGGTTGGAGTGCACTGAATTTTCTCACACATGTTTAAACTTGTTCTCAATTTTGATTCTCCATTTTTGTAGCTAAAGTTCTTTTAACCAGAAGACATCAATTGTCTAATAAAGATTACCTTAGCAAATTAAAAATATTCTGCTCTTCAATGGTTAAAATAAATAGTACATTATAATCAAAGGTTTATCTAGCATTGATAACAATATTGAAAAACTTTTAGTTAAATGTAGAATAATTTTATTTTGTATCAATAAATAACTGTTTGGTTTTAACATTAAGTCTTCGATTACTATAGCAAAAAACTTTTAAGGTTTTTTGTGATAAATTTGAAGATCGTATCATTTTGAAACATCAAAGTCTATGAAATTCAATATTTTCAATGTCCAAAAACCAATTTGAGTCAAACAGATAGACATATTGGCATGAGTTAAAGATCACAAAATTTATAGCAGCTTTTACATTCTATTTTTTTAGATATTGTTCCCACTTCTGCTCTTGATATATTAAAATATTAGCTAGATTGAAAATATATGGTTTAAGATTTATCAGAGAATCTGTTGAAAGTTTAAAAAGAGCGGAAGTGTGACGAATATCCAAAAGATATAATATAAAAGTTAATATAATTGATTAGTGACCAAAAGCATGTTTGTGCTCTATTTTCTTGGACCATACTATGTATGTGTATGTATATTAAAATTCAAAATAGCTATATAAATTGTAATGAAAAATAAGTGAAATAAAAATAAGTAAAACAAAACTTATTAAATCAATAAGAAAAGAATTTGGATTTATAAAAATATTAATTATGATCCAGATAAAATAATTTTAATTAGATTCTTTAAAATATCAAAAAAGAACACAAGTTAATTGAATTTCTACAAAATGTAACTAGAACTGATCAAACCACTAAACATAAATGATGCTACTGTATGAAAAGTTTTTGCCTTTGTGTAGAACTGACTCACTTAGTAATAATTGAATGTAGAATATTTGAATTATGCTGGATTCCTCAACAGATAAGTAATGTCAATAGAAACTGAATTAATCAACTAATTAGATGCAAGGAATTCTAATAATTAATAATGCACATGGTCTAGAGTTATTAAACCAAGAGACACTTGTTCATGGAAGCTACATGTGCAAACATAAACTTCTACTATAATGCTGTTGGATGTTATCATGTGCTGCTTAGAGTGCTTGTATTGAGTAGAGACTTGTCTCCAAACAGGCCAAAGCAATCTAAGAACTTTAATAAGTTGCACTGATCTTCATTATAATTTTTGTATTCTTTCAGATTTCTATATGTCTGGTAATTTAAAACAAAATTGTAATTATAATAAAAATAATAAATTTAACGATAATAAAGTATTATAAACAATCCTTAAATCTGCAGAAGTACTTTTGGTTAATTTTTTAAACCTGCCTCAACTGTTATTAAATTAAAAAAAAACTGCAGATGCAAACGTCATCAATTCAAATCCCACAAATCTCGTATTTTAATGTTAGCAGCTTGTCTATATATTAAATGCATTTTATTCCTATTTATAAAAATTGCCTCCTTAATTTTTCTTTTATTATGGTTTCTTTCTTCATGAAGAATTTTCACACTTTCAAAATCAAATTTAAATTTATATTTACATGTTTTTTCATGATCAAAGAAAACTGAAGGAGACATTAAATCACCATTATTTTTACTTTTGACATGCTTATATAACAATTTATGCTCCCCCAATCTCTTCTCAATATTACCCCTTGATTCACCTATATATAATAACATACATTCACAAAAAATTTGATATATGATGTTACTTTTCTGCTTGACAGGTATGACATCCTTAGAATTATTGACTAATTTATTAATATTATTTGGTACATAGAATGAAACTTTAAAAACACATTTTTATATTGAAACAGTCAGATCTGTCTATTCTACTGTTTCACTTACTATATACTATAGTAGTATTTCTATATATATCACTATCACTAAATCATCATATACTATAATTATATCACACTAATATTGTATTAAAATCAGGTTACTTTTAAACCTAAATGTATTAGTTATGTATGTGTGCATATATCTTAGCATACAGTAAGAAAATTATGTCTACATATATAAAAACTCACAAATACACACATATATATTTCTAGTAGTAAACAAATGAAAAATGCTTTGTATGTGTAACAAGAGGCTTCATATATGCAGGAAGGAATAATGTTAATAGAATTAAAACAGAAATTTCTTTATTTAGAATAATTATTCTAAAAGTAATATTTGAAATTATTATATATACATATATCGCTAAATTATATGATCGAGTTACATATATAACAAAATGTTTTTCATCTTTTGGATTTGTTTTTCTAAGAAAGATGATCTCATAAATTTAATCTTTCTCACTGTATTATGACCTAGTTACAAATTAAGAGTAAAAATAGATTTTAAAATAAAAGTATGAATAAATTATCCTGAGTGACTGAAGGAAAAACCGTGAGTGACCGAAGGTTAAATCCACCTGTAGAAAAATCAATGACAGTGGGATTCTATGATTTTTTAGAAAGCAAAGAGAAAACTAGAAAAACATCTAAAAACTATTATGACAAGGGAGAGGGGGTAAGCTGATATATAAGCTTCTGCAGCCATCTTTAACTCATTTGGACATTATTTTAAGTCACTTCATTGACAAAGTATTTGTAAAATTGGTGATGATGATGAAGTCAGGGTAGAAGGCAACTTTCCTTGCTTTCTCAACTCCAAGAAAATCTACCAGATGCGGAGAGCAGTGTAATAGAAGCCGATATTACCTAAAAGAAGAAATCCCTCAACATGAAGCTAACTTTCCAGCAGAAAGAAAGAAGATCGCGGTAACAAACTCCCTCAACTTAACGTTATCTTTTCAACTAAACTTCATTAATTCCTAAAGCTAGCTAAATCTATTAACTATGGCCAAAATAATAATGTACTTTAAACTCACCTCTTAAATGTAATTTTATTTTCTTTATCAAAAATCCCAAATCTTGCCTGATTTGATTTAATGATTCGCTTACTGATTTACGTATTGATTTATTCTATGATTTATTTATTAATTTGCTGACTTATTTTTGATTGATTTGGTTTCAACTTATTTGTCTTATTCTAAGTTATTAAAATTGGTTTAGTTTTAACTTGCTTTAATCGATAGATTTTAAATGATTTATCATAACTTTTATTACCTATAATATTAGATGATTTATTTTAAAATGATAATTAAGTTTCTAAGTTATTTTACATATTTTAGCTTAATGATAATGTTTGCTTTTATGAATTATCGTAAATAACCGAAATCTATATTAAACTGAATCAATCAAATCTAAGATAATTTCGTTTTAATTCCCTTTTTAAAAACTAAGCTAAAACAAAGCCAAATTTCAGATTTCACTTACATGAAATCTTATCTTTAAACTTATATTTCTTTTTAGTTTAATCTATGTCAATTATATTATTTTCAATTATGTAATTGTTTATGCTATATTTGTTCAAAGTGGAGATTTACTCTTAGTTAAATCATTAGTGAGAAGCAATTAGTTATTCTCTCATGTATATATGTAATTTTGCATTTATTAATGCACAAACAAAGCTCCATTTTGAAATGGATAAAATGTCTTATTTAAGATATAATTAAAAGCTTACAGCTACTTTAAGATAGATTTGCTTTAAATGTAATATTTAACTAATATTCAGTTGAAGTGATAAAATACAGCATAAAGCTATAACTTTATATTGTAATTATCCATAATATGCTGTAATCCTCCCTAGAATTATAAATGCCTATATAGATAGCTTTATAAATTAGATTCATAAGCTTTCCTTAATGGCATAATTATAGATGCTATATAATGAACTGATCTACAGTAGTTTCATGAAGGAAACTATTGTTTAGCATCTTATTTTTATTATATAATGATGTAGTCAGTGGTGTGAATGTCTTTAAGAAATGCTTAGGCATATATACTTGTTGCTGTATCACTTTAATGGGCATATGGGTAAGGGCTACCCCATTACTCTTAATTTGGACAACTACCTCCTTCAGATGGTGGTCAGGTAAGCATCACCCCATTCTGCATCCTCGGAAATGAAGCATGAGACTCCAGACACTTAAAATAGTTGTTTGATCACCAGACTAAAGGTCTCTTATTTCACAGCAATGATTACAATGTAAAAGGGACCCGATATTTGGTACTAATCCCATGAAAATAACACATATTCGAGATGCAGGCACTCAGATTGTATATTTCCTATACGTCTTGGTATCTGAAGTCTGACTGCCAATCATCAGTTCATTCTGCCATAATAATTGTATCTAATTTCATAGGCACATAATCTATGTAGAGAATATATTGATTATTCACGCTTAATAAAATATATTTTTTATAAATGTTCATAATCACTTCTGCTAGCTCTAATGCAAATCTAAATCCTGTTATATAGCATAAACTAGGCATAGATCATCATGAGCAAATTAAAGTAATTCTTAACATTGTAAGCTCATGAAACTGTAACCTAAAATGTATAAATATTCACCACCTGCGAGTGATAGACATATATATAGCAGGTAAAGTAGATAAAAGTATTTGTAACCTAAAATTTACAATCACCTGTGAGTGATTGGAAATGCTATATATATAAACTGTAAATGCTTATATCAAAAATTATCACCTGCAAGTGAGGTACATATATATGACAAATCGAATAATTTAACTAATTTGTAACCAGAAAATTAATATCACCTGCGAGTGATATATATATATGCAAACCAAAGCTACATGTAACTCAGTAAATCATAAATAATTATATTTAAAATCATCACCTGTGTGTAAACCCAAAACTTAAATGTAAATTGTATCCCTAACTTAGTCACATGTGAGTGAGACAATCCACATAACCATATTGTAATTATTTTCATTTATTAATTTTATTATTTGGCTTTTATTAAATTAATTTTAAATTTAACCTCTGATTACTGTCTCGATATTGCTCATTGTTAAGTCATTATTTATTATTTATCTATTACTTGTTGAGAATCACATCCTTATTTGATAATTATATTCAAGCCACATGACATCTATATAGCTATACTGTTTAAATTGTCAGTTTCCCATAGTCTTGTGCTTTACCAAATGATGAACGTGAATACTGCTGTGGCCTCATATGTGTCATCTGTAAAATAGTAAATCTTTGAGCATTAGTAAAGGAACTGGGGCTATATCAGATACATGGTCTCCCCCACCTTATGCTGGTCAGATGATTTACTAAAACTCTGGATTTTGTTGCGCGAATGTACATATTTGACCGTTACAATATATATCCTTAAAACATTTCACTTGTGGATTTGAAATAAATGAAATAGATATTCATTGTTTACTATTAATCTTCATTTCTTTAAATCATTATAACTCTTTTTAAATTGACATAAATTATTTCTTATTTTTTTCCATTTAAAAATTAACATCAAGCAATTCCTTGGCAAATATCTCAATATTTTTCAGTTTATCATTTTGGTAACGACATAATTTTTCATTGCGAAACAAAAAAGATCTAAAACTTGCCATCTTATGCATAATTGGTACTTTTGATTTACAATTTATATATTCCCTTTTTTGCAGTGGCTTGATTATTAATTTATAATTTATAAATTTATAATTTAATATACGAGATTCATGGGATTTGAATTGATTGTGTTTGCTTCCACTTTGTTTTTGTTTTTTTAATTTAATGGCAGTTGAGGCAGGTTTAAGAAATTAACTGAAGTTTATTAACGTTCAATTTATTATTTTTAATGATGTATAACAATTTGCTGTAGTGTTACTTTTTATCAGGGGTTTATTTTAATAAGCTTGTATCTTCTGAAGCATAGAGATCACTGTTAAACATAGCAATTGTTACAGTTTCAGTATAAAGTTTGCAACAAGCTAGAGGGAGGTAAACTATCAGAGTAATAGCTAACCAACAGTCTGTGATTATGTAATCATCAATTGGTTTTTATATCAATTATGCAAGTAATTGGTCTCTACATTCAATATGTACAAAAATATCTCTTCATCAATAAAATTAATGATGACAAAATTAAAATAGCATCACTGCTATGTTTTTCAGCAAAGAAGTGTTACAGATAACTAATAGGCTTTGCAAACTTAATACTTACGAAGACTATTCTTTTGATCAAGTAAAAGAATTTTTGTCAAATTATTTTAGCCCATGTCCCACAAGGCATATGCTAAGCTTCATTTCAGAAACCCCAACAGGGCAGAAATGAAAAGATTAAAGACTACAATATTGCTTTTTGTGATCTTGAAAAAATTGCATTTATGACTCACTTCATGTTGATCCATCCTAGAGCAATTTCTGTGGGGGTGAGTAGCAGCAACAGTTGATAGCTGATAATAAGATAATATACAATGGTAGTATAGCTTAAGAATTGGGGCTTGAGAAATCAAAACAATTTATAGAGATAAAAATCAAAGATAATGTACAAACTAATGTTTGTAAAATGTTTACACCTGAGAGAAAGATATTTAGAAATGTAAAAGAATATAATAGTAATGATAAAATCTTTTTTATTTTTTTTGTTGTGGAAAAGTTGGACATTTGACAAGGATGAACATTGTAAACTGTAACCAAAAAGTTCATATCAAGATGATGTATAATAAAAAAATGGATAAATCTGGTGAAGAAAGCAACAGCCATAAAAGTGTATTAAATAAAAAAGGCAATCAGTTAGCCAGTATAAAAAATATGTTAACTACAGAATTTGAAAAAAATTATATTACAGCTAAAACTATATGGCAAGCCCATATCAATGGAGATAAGTAGTGGGAGTAGTATATCTTTGATTTCGGAATATGATTGGACTTCTGTAATTACCATATGTAAAAAAAAACAGCTAAAAGCCTTAGATGAAAATGGCAATGCTATTAAAATTAAAGGAATAGACAATATTCCTGTTAGAGTAACAGAAAGTAAAACTTACTTATGCTGTTTATACTCCAATAAATCCACTAATCAATCATAATTGGTTTAAATAAATTACTAAATTGTTTAATGAGGAGCTGGAAAAAATAAAATTATCACTGTATCATAAGAATTATCTCACTAGATGATATCTATAATATGCAAACTCTGCAAGATCCCATTTGCTCAAAAAAAAAAGAGTCAAGAAGGGAATTAATAAATTGGTTGAAAATGGCATTTGTGAACCTACAAAGAAATAATTGCTTCATTGCAGAAATCATTTTTTTACAAAATTGGATCTTAATGCAGCATTTCACCAGATAATGGTAACAAATAAAGCTACAGAAATATACTAATATTAATTACTCCCATAGGGTTATATAAGTGCAAAAATCTTCCATTGATATAACTTCTAGTCAAAAATTAAAACCATCTGAATGAATTTCAGGGTTTTTACTTTTCAATGGCATTTCAATTACCATGATAATGGAAAATGAACTGAGATTTCATCTATTTAAGGTATACAAAAACTAATTGAATTTGAAGTAAAATTGAAAATCCAAAAATGTGTCTGGAGGTGAATGAAATAAAAAAATTTTTTAGGGCATATAATTTTAAATAAGAGTACATCATCAAATTTTTGAAGTAGCCAAAACCCTGAAGCCTAAGAAAGAACGAAGAAATGAAACTGGAAATTGGTATCAGAGCCACCATTTTTGTACACCTAATCATTACTCACTCCAAATAAATTGCCTCTTCATGATAACAATGATTCAGAAGTTGCACTTACAAGAGTTCATCTGAACTTAGAGTTGGCACAGTATTGTGATCCAGCACACATACACGTGAATTATTTATTGCCTACACTTTGTGTATCTTGTCTAAAGTTGAAATTAATTAGTCAACAGAACAAGAAAGCTTTTGTCATACTATTTGGATTCAGTAAATTTCCATCAATATCTATATCATAATGGTCGACCAAACCTCCCTAACCTAATCTGCCATATCAGGGCACCAATAGGATATTGGAATCTAGAAAATTTATATAGTAGGCAGATACACACAGAAGTGGTTACTCTTTTATTGAACTGAAAGCCCCAGTCACTAGTTCAGGGAGAAGCTGAGCTTAAAATATCACACTATGTTTAAAATTTTAATTCTTAATTTTAAATAGTAATAAAATATATAAAATGAGTTACTGCCAAAATTTAATTAAACAAAACGTTTTATTATTACACACACACACATTAAAAAGGAAAAATTCTGAAAATTAAATTAACCAGTGAATATATTTGATTTAAATTACATGCACAGATGGATGCTTTTAATAGATTTAATACAATTTTAATACTTTACTAAGCATGAATATGCTTTATAGATTACACAAATAACCAACTCAATCTTTTTTAACCTTATGCTAAAATCTCATGTTTAAACCAATGCTAGCTTACTGATATACTGATGTGATCAATGCAAAATGAGATTATTAGCATAAGACAATCATGCTAACAGAAATTTACATCTGTAGCATGATATCATTTGAAAGAACCATGGTGGGAAGGAATGAGCATCTTTCCCATGATCATTAATAAATTCCATCAATAGACAGAAACGATCCACTGCCCAATTGGTGATACAAAAACAAAATTATTGAAATATATATAGAAGAGATGCTCTGTAAAAGGGGGTACCAGTCTTTGCTGGTTTATTGTCCCAACCAGAATGCAAGAAAATCAATGGCATAGGAAATACATCTATGATCATTGTCAATGTGATGGCTACACTTGGGGCCATATGTTTAGATGGATATTATGCCCCGTATGCTAATGCGGTATAAGGGAATGAGTATCCAATGCACCTACTCAGATTATATTGACATAAAACATCTGTACATCTATCTACTAGCACTGATTTAAATATGAAACAATTAGCCTAAAATTAACACACCTTAAGCTAACATAATCTTATGAATCTATGTAGCTATTTGCGCTTATTTTTAAATTATTAATTTAAAAGAAATTTACGAGAATAGAAATGATATCAAATACCTATATAAAAATATAATAAATAATTTAAAATTTTAGTCAGATAAAATATTTCTTTTAAAATTAAATGACATTTAGAATTACTACTTGAAAAAGTTCATATTATATAATTAATATTCATATTTCATTTAAAATAAAAGTTTATACCTTCCAACACTGTAGGTAAAGTCCATCTTTCCAGTCCTTGACACAATTCAAAGTTTTTTTCCATTTCATATTGTTCTAGATGAAGACAAGTCCGTTGCTGACCAGTTTTCAGAAACCATCATACTCTAGAGACTGCCTCAGCTGGTGTAAACATGGAAAATGTAAATTATTGATCATCCCTACATTTTGGTGATCCACAATACACTTATAAATATATTTAAATAACACACAATCGGCAAGAACAATCCAAATCTAAATCTCAACTTCAAAGTTTTCTTTTTATATCTTTTTGAATTCTTATCATCTAATTTCAGGATCGAACTTGTCTGGCTTGGTGCTGTTTTTATTGGCAATGATGACTTTTCTCTGGGACCATCTGTTTATTTCCATTGTTATTGCCCAGATTTCTTTAGAGTGGGAACTCAAAATTTTATCAGTAGTATTTTTTTTTAAATTTATCTCTTATCTGACTTTATTTATGCCCAAGGACCTGTTTGCTATTACGTCAACATAGAAAATCATTTCCATTCTAAAATTAAAAATAACTAATTAATAACTTTTTTTTATTCTTTTATATTAAAACAATCTTGTTTTTTATATTTTAAACTTTAAATAATTATATAATTAGTTTGCCATCTGTGCATTATATATACTAATTTAAATAAAATTATTAAATTCTCCTTTTTTATGTAAATATTTCTACCTGAGGGTGATTATATATATTCGATTTTTATTTGAAAGTAATGTAACAGCATATACTTATACTGTTACAATATGAATGCAGATTTAGAATTGTAATTCATTATAAACCATTGCTGGGATTTTTGGCAAGCAAACAAGTTTCTGAGCATCTTAATTCTCACATTCTAAGATAGTTAAACATACTACCTGACTATGACTATACGTTAGAATATAAAAAGTTAAACCAATACACTATCCCATATGCCAGATGAGATCAAATGGAAATTATTTTTGATATATTTTTTAAGTCACTGGTTATAAATAGAAAAACAATAGTTGACTGGAGAGATGAAGATGATGATTACCAGTAGATTATAAGCCAAATTTTAACAAGCTAACCTTGGAGTGGCTATGCCAAATTTTAACAAGCTAACCTTGGAGTGGCTATGATAAATTGTCAGTTTATAAAGACTATTTTGATGGATGATTGCATATTAATTTCAATTAAGGGTATAGATTCATTCTTGAAATTATTTTATGAAGAACAGCCAAGCATAGTCAGATCAAAAGTTTAGCCTATAGCAATGTGTGGTGAC
Source organism: Epiperipatus broadwayi (assembly GCA_028023455.1). Classification (NCBI taxonomy): domain Eukaryota; kingdom Metazoa; phylum Onychophora; class Udeonychophora; order Euonychophora; family Peripatidae; genus Epiperipatus; species Epiperipatus broadwayi. The sequence goes on from JAQFVV010012580.1 coordinate 390,643, forward strand.
CAAATATTTATTGGGATAAGAAATTTTATTAATAGTTACTGTAATTGTCAGTCATGTGGTAGACTGCCACCTAAAAATTTTGAAACATGGCCAAAAGCATTAAGGCCATGGCAGTATATCCACATCAATTATGCTGACATATTTAATGGATACTTATTTTTTGTGGTTGCTGATTTATATTCAGGGTGGGATAAATATAACTTAATTAAGAACAATAGTTCTGTTGAGACAATTGAAAAATTATGTGAAATTTTTTCATATCATGGTCTTCCAGAAAACGGATTTATATTGGACAAATTTAAAGAATGTTTAAAATAATGGGAAATAAAACACATACTTACACCCTCAATCAAATAGATTGGCTGAAAAAGGTGTTCAAAATTTAAAATTATCAATCAGAAAATTGAGAAAAATGAAAATACAAAAAGCAGTTTATACTTTATTTCATTACCAGAACTTGATTTTAGGTATTAAATTAGAAAAATCATTCACAGAATTATATTTAGTTCACAGGCTGTTTACCAGGTTGTCAAATGAACTACCTAACAAGAAGCTATTATGTGTAAGTTTGTGCTAGGTGAAAATGTGTTGGCCAAAAATGGTTTAAATAAGTTTTGAATGCAAGTAATTGTCAAATGGAATATATCAAAACAAGTGGTTATTGTTCTTATAAATGAAGGTAAAAAATTACATAAGCACATCAATCAATTGTGAAATGATGAAAACATGATTCTGATCCAGGATTTCAAACTGAGAAATATAAACAAGAATTTGAGCTCATTAAACCTAATGAAAAAAATCAAGTACATTTGCAAGAGGATACCACCAGAAAAGAAGCAGATGTAAATCCAGCTCCTAACAAGGTTAAAAAAAAGAAACCTATCAAGTTACTTTCACATCTTTATACAAAAAAAACTGAAATAGAAGAAAGTATGTATGTGTGAATGGTAAAATAGAAATGCATATAACGTTTAAAAAAATAAGTATATAAATTATTGTAAAAAATAAATAAAATAAAATTTAATAAATAAGTAAAATAAAAATTATTAAATCAGATAAGAAAAGATTTATAAAAAAGTTAATTATATCCAGATAAAAGAACTTTAATTAATTTTTTAAAATTTCAAAAGAGAAAAGTTAATTTAATTCTGACAAAGTCTAGCTAGAACTGATTAATTAATAATAATTGAAAGTAGATTTGACTTATGCAAGATGCCTCAACAGATATAATAATAAGTGATAACAACAAGAGCTGAATTGATTAACCAATTAGACACAAATAATTTTTTATAATTTAATGGCACACATGATCCAGAGTTATTCAACTAAGAAATGCTTGTGGAAGCTACATGTGTAAACATGTACTTTTAACACCACAGTACTGGATATATTTATATGTTGCCTTAGAATGGTTCTATCATGGAGGGACTTGCCTCTAAATGTGCCAAAGTAAATCTAGGAACTTTAATAAGTAGTACTAACCATTATGATTTATTTATGACTTCAGGTTTGTATATTGTTAAGTTTCTATATATATATAATATATATATATATATATATATATATATATATATATATATATATTTATATTAATTGTATATTAAATAATAATCCCTTACAAATTGCACATGTTAGTTATTACTAGGCATTTATTTTAATATAGTCATATGTCTGTCATGAAGCATAGAAATTGCTACCAGACATAGTAATCATATTATTTCTTGAACATTGGAAGCATGAAACTTTGTTTGAGACAGTGATATTCATATAAAATCATTAGGTTTATCAATAAAAAAACAAAGTTTTTTGCTAAAAGGAAAACATGTTGAAACTAAACTTATTGATCTTATCAATGACCTTTTTAATGCAAAACAATCTATATTCAGATAAAGGTTTTTCAATTTCATTATATATATATTTTTGTCATTAATATATAAACCATTTGAGTATAATGAATTGTTGAGAATATTTTCAATTACAATCATTTCTGGTCAAGGGGATTTTTATTAGACAATTGATAAGTGATGATTAAAAGAATTTTAGTCATAAAAACATTTATGAACAGGATGAGGTGGAATTAAAATCAAGATATTTTTTGTGTATGGGTAGATTTTTTAGAAACAGAATGTGAAAGTGTCATCAAAATGCCTTTAAAAATATATTTTATTATTTTTAATTTCCATGATAAACTGTATATTGTGATGTCAAAAAGATTAAACTGTATATTGTGATGTCAAAAAGATTAGCAATTGCAAGTAATGTCAGAGAACCCATAATAAGGTCTTTTACTAGTATATATTTTTGAAAACTGTAAATAAAATATATATTCTCAAAGGAATCAATTAAATGAAATATTATCTGATAGTGATTTCAGTCAGTGGGCTAATAATTAAGCTAAAGAATGGGAGCTAACCTCAAGATTATATATTTTAAGTAAACCATGAAATTTGGATATAGTGAAAAATCCTCTTTAGAGGAGACTTTAAATTTTATCAAATTTTCTAAATATGTCAGATCTCTAATAATCTTTTTATATATGTTTCTGTTTAATAAATTTAAAATGTGTTTAGATAATTGAAATAATCAAGTAGCACAGTTGAATTACCATTATCTATTGGTTGATGACAATAGCTTTATTTTAAATTATGAAGAGCAAAAAAATTTTCTCCAGACAAATTACTCTTTGGAAGTTTCATAATTTGTTAAAACATCAAAAAACATAAATCTAATAAGATTGGCATTATTTGCATTTATATTTTTTTAAAAAGAAATAAAATCTTCTACTGGAGTACATTTTATAATCACAATATTATTAAATTTTTCTCCAATAAGGAAATTTCATTTGAGAAAAATGTTAAAACTACCAATTTTTTTGATATTCCATAAGCCAGTAGTGCTCAACCTTGAACATAGCTTGAGCCAATTTAGAATTTACAAATTTTAGATGAACTGCAAATAAATTTTGAACTTTTACTATTTTATAAACAGGGGGACTCCCGCACGCAAAAAAAAAACAATAAACAATCAAGGGCACATATGAGGCAGATAAGAAGCCCAAGGAATGTACTATTTTATTTTAAATGTATAGAACACATAATTAATAAAAATTTGTAATATGATAAAGAAAATATGTAATTATATTCTCTTATACTTTTTATGTTACTGATTTAAATACAAATTACATACAGGAAAAACAAATTTTAGTGTAAAACCTGACATTACATGTCTTTCACTTATTTATTTTACTCTGTCACATACAATGTTATAACTAAAGTCATGCCATCTTTTAGATGTTCATTTTTTATCATAAATCTGTACTTTGATTTAAAAACGTTCATTGTTGAAAAACCAATTTTGCAAAGATAAGTTGATCCAAAGCAGGAGTTTAATCTTTGAAAAATTTCCTTTAGGGGGGGGGGGTATTTTTTCTCTTCTACAAGTATCTAAAAATCTGTTTGCAATACTCAGTTTTAATTGTATATCAGATTAAAATCAATTATCTCCATTTCTAAATTAGTTGAATTTTTATTTACCATATGTGTAATGTGACAATTTTTTAGGAATATTAGCATCACCAAACATATTTAAAATGTATAAAGCAGTTGGATGAGTTATGCAAAAATCTAATTTTGAAATTATTTTTGAGTTCAGCAAGATTTTCAGAACATTTTTATGTTTCAATTTTCTTATATATCTTAATTCTTCAAATTTGAAAAATGACTCAAGTTACATTCCTTTATTTGGGATATTCACAAATGTAGTCTTGATTTTAATGCATTTACACTTTCTAGTAGTTTATTATAACAAAATATAGAAAGTAATCAACCTTTCCTCACAAGCACCATTAAACAGCGGTGTTTCAATCTGCAAATATACTATCACCAGCTATTAAGATAGACTTTAAGGAAATAAGAACAGCCGTTTTATTTCCAAACTCAAATGTAATTATATGAGCCAATCTTAACTGTCTAGAAGTGAGAGCATGAATTTATACTACATCACTTTAAATCCATTTTTTGTTTTTATTAGCACTTCTGAAATTTTTAATTTTACTTTGTGGCAATATTAAACACTGATAAATAATGCAATATTTTGATAAATTTTAAAAGCATTGTGCAGATTGAACATCACTGTTTAATGATCTAAAACATAGCACTTGTAAAATTTATCAAAATATTACATTAGTTCATTACTAGATATTTGTTTTTCCTGAAGTTATCTGGCACAAATAGAAAATATAATTTTTAGAACAACTTTCATGAAGTGTTCATAATGCGGTACTTTGCTGCATAATAGTTTTTGATGTGAGATATAATGATAGTGAAAAAGTTTGGAAACTCAGCATCATTATTACATAATGTGATGAGACCAACACCAGAACCAATTATGAAAAATATGATATCTATTATTATGGGCATGAATTTTTAAAGTGAGAAATTAATATCTTTAATATGGTTTTTAATGACATTGTGTATGCTCTTTCCACATGTGTTTACTTTTAATAACAATACTGACAGTATATTTTTTGCTGAACAATTGTTAAAGATCATTTTTATAAAAATATTTCTTTGAATTATATTGCAGATGTTTGTCATTCATCATAATCTAAACGTAGAAACACTCGTTTTTATAAATCATTTTACTTATGCTCTGATACTTTCAATCATTGTTGTTTTTTACAGGTGATTGGATTTTTGAATAATTGAATTTCTTGGATAACTGACATAATTTCATTTTTATTTTAAATTCTTGAAATAATATCTTTGATGCAGAAAGCATTGTTTCTTTAATCAGTGTGTCATTCTCAATTTTGTGCACTGAAAGTATCCAGGTAACTGTAATTGACTTAATTGTAGCAGCTTTTGTTTTATTCATAGTTAAACATCAATTGTTGGGCAATTAATACGGTTTTCAGTTTTTTATTTTAGATTTTTTAAAATTGATGTTAAAAGATATTTAATGTCATATTTTGGTACTTATATATTAGTTCTGCAACACATATTAGATCTGTTCTGCCTGTTCAGAAAAATGTAAAATAGACACATATGTTACTGTGCAATATATAACAGGAATTGTCATGATGAAACCATCAATTTGCCAGTTCTACTTTATTTTACATTTTAAAATGTCATTCTATGTTACATTTCCCTTCTACAGCAACTGTTAAACCACAAATCAAACAAATACATTTGTTCTTAAAATAAATAAAAAATATTTCTCTTCCCATTCCTCATAAAAATAATAGTTGTATATACATTTTTTCTTTTTTACTTTCGAATATGCAGATATAATTGGGATAACTACAAAATAATTATTAATATATTAATGAATAATATACATAGATGAATCATTTATTTTTATACTTGGATGAAACCACCTGTTATTTATCATATACATTCAAAATTTTACTTTGTGTAAGGAATTATTACAAAACAACTCAACTGATTGCTCTCTCTGTAACTACAACTGTTTTGTGCTTCAGTGGTACAAAGTGAACTGCTTGAAACCAACCACAACAAAAGATTGTTTGAGTCATATGTAGCTCATAAGATATGGGTTGGGCATCTCTGATATAAACCAATAAGATTAGAATTAACATTATCTTTTTTGTTAGATAATAATAGTTCCAATTGATTTTTTCTTTAAATTTTTACTTTGTGAATCTGTGGCTTTTCTGTAGCATATAATATAAAAAATAGACTAGTGTTGATAAATAATGTTTTTCAATTTTATATTTCCCCTTAATAAAAAACAATCAAAAAAGAAATTAATTTTGTTTTGTTATAAATAAACAAAATCAAAACTTTGCATCTAGCTTTCTGTAAAATATTTAAATTTTTGGAACTAGAATTCCTAACATTAAAATGCAAGAAATTATACAAACTTTGTCCATTATAAGCAACAGCATTGGTTTCCCATTGGGCAAAATAACTGCTAATTTTAATAATACATACGAAAACAATAACAACATTCACCATATTTTCCAAACTCCTTTAACAGATATAAATAAACACAATTCATCCACAACCACATCTGCAAAACCCTCTCAGAATAATCTGGAATGAAAAAATATCAGCAAAATCTATCTGAAGAAAGTTCAAAAAAGTTTTTTAAATCACCAGAGGTCGCCAATTTTGTTGCTGTAACAACAGACATTGTCAACAGTATTTGGGGGGGAATGAAATAATAGATTAAAAAATCAACAAAACTCATTCACAAACAAATGGAAATATCAAACTAGATGAACCCTAATATCTACATCAAATAAACATTTCGAAACAGCCTCACAAATCCCACCCCCCAAAAAAATCTATATCCTACGCTAATGCTATAAACTTCAACATAGATGTTAATATCATGGAGACTAACTTGGTCGGCAATATCGATGAAATACTTATAGGTATATCAGAATATGAAGTAGAAATTACAACAGAAGAAAATCATCTCCCTCAATCAGTTAAGATATTATATTACAATAATATTCCTGATGAAATACACCAAAACATAAATGATAATTTCAACAAAACTATCCCAAACATGCTCTATAAATCTCTCCAAATTTATTACAATGATAAAACATTAATCCTAGCAGTAATGAATGAAAACTTCTCATTATACCTATTCCCTATAGAGCATTTATATTCAGTAATTAAACAACATGGTTCAGAGTTGAGAATTTATCAAATATCTACTCATCCTAATGACAGATATGTGGCAATACAATTTAAGACCTGGGCGAACAGGCTCCAATTTAAAAACAACAATAAAACACTGGGAAGACAAAATACTATGCACTGTAGAAATAAGCAGACCTATGGTACTACAAGAGAAAATTAAAAACTGCCTAACAAGATTCACTGAACAAGAGCTCCAAAATATCCTCAATCCCTATAACACTGTTTCAAAATTTAAATTGCTCCTGGACCCCATCTTAGATGGAAATATAATAACAAACACAGCAATCTTCTCATTAGCCATAAAAAAAACATTTCTCCCACTGACATCCCTACTGTAGTTAATGCAAGAGGTTCACCAATGGTCCTAACATTCAGATGTACAGCCTCAGTGCTTTTACTGTTTACAAAGAAAACACTTAATAAAAGACTGTCTTGCACATATCAGCACTACCTGCAATCAAAAGAAAGGCAAGTTCCAGCACTGCAGTAGAAAGAATATAGAAATAACAACCATTACAGATATCAAACAATCACCTAAAACAGACAATAATATGAAAATCACACTGATAAACACAGGTCTACAACATCAAAATACACTAAATCTATAGATGTAACTCCCACAGATGTAACATCAGATCACATCATTTCCAGAAATAAGGATCAAGATGATAATCTTTTCCAACAATATGGGATGGAATTCCACAACAATACAACCAAAAACAGAAATGATAAACAAACAACTACATCAAGAACTCCTCATCCCATTTCAAACCAATACACAGATTATATTTAGCCAATAAACAGTACCACATCAAAAAAGAGACTATGATCCAATACTTTCAGATTTGAAACCATTTCCAATAGAAGAAACAGATACCAGAATCAAAATAGACAAAAATAACACCCAATCATGTAAGAAATCACAAACTAAACAAAATACAATAACTCCTCATCCTCAAAAAGAAAGTAGCAAAACCAATAAACCAAAGACAAAACTCAACACATCACATACCAAAACTTCAATCCTGGGAAAAAGGATGGTTTGCCTGGACATTGGAACCAGGATATTTTACAAGAAATGGAGCTAACATGACAAACTATACCAAAAATTAATAAACAGAAATCAAATGTCCTGGATAAATCAAGCTCAGATGATGATATGAATTCCAGGATTATGCCACAATTACTCATATTAAAACCAGATTCTCAAGAACCTCAAAGTAAACATAGAGTGTTGTGGGAAAAAAAGGAAAACCTCTGACCACTCTGATACAGATTCAGCACCAATGGAAGATGACCTCTACTTAGAATGACTGGATTCTATGGAGAATTAGGACCATCCAGTACTCATAGAATCAAATCAATTTCAACTTTCATTAGAAGAAGCACCAGATCAAGAAATCAATTATAATCATTTTCTTCTATATTCCCCCCAAGATTATGGGCCAGCTGAAGAGACAGGGACACTTTATTATGAACTATAAAATTGCTGGGATTAATGTTTGTGGCCTCAACTCGATGGCCTGAGCTCATGCAATTAGAAATTGGATTAGCATTAACTCTTCTCACATTCTAGTAATAGGGAAAACCAAATTTCATAACAACACTGATATTAAAATAGAAATATTAATTGACACCAGGGGCTTTACTAAATTTTCAGTTGGACATTCAACAGCTGGTGGGGTTGGGGTATTAATTAACAAAAAATTTCCCCTGAACAAATTCTGTATACTCTATTTGTATAACAACTTAATCATATTAGAAATAGACTATTGGGGCTACAGCATACTATCTACCAGAAAATCATTCAGACTATAAACACTATCCTCAGAAATAAATCAGGATCTTTACTTATATTGTGAGATTTTAACACCACATATGGCTACTTTAACTTAAAAATTTCTTCCACTGATAAACAGAAACTTGACATGTGGGGAAGGATTCCTTGTTCCAGGATCCTACTCTTTTTACACCAAATCCTACCAAACCCTAATAGACCTATTATATTATTCACCAGATTTACACTTTCATCTAAATGCAGGACTTTTACCAGTTTCATTTTTGGACCACATGGCCCTTGTAGTTACTCTTGAAACCATGGCTGGCCTGCCAACTCTAGAGGTTCTTCACAAAATCATGTGAATGGTAACAAAATCAAACATGACAGAGGCCATAGTGTCTGAAGCTTATATATACTTTCACAAAATCAACCTTCTTTCAAGACCAGCTGACGAAGCCTGGTTTTCATTTGTAAGCATCCTACAGACAATACTAAAACACCACACCATGAAAGCCAAAGGCTCTAATGGCCTCTTCAGACATCTTTTACAAATAGAAAATCAGCTTCAGAGGCTCCATGGTCAACCTATTAAAACATGATATATTTAATCTTAAATTAAAACCTATACTGATCAAGACAAAAATTCCTGGTTGAATACCTATGTATCAGGAGCACCAAATGCTATCTATCTCAACAAAACCACTGGTCAAACATGGAGGGAAAAATAAAACCACTCCCACCTCAATCATCACAGATGGATAAATCTTGCTCCAAACACCTATGATGAACACAATAAAAGAACACTTCTGCCAAAAGATGCAAACTGCAACCTTCAATGATACACAATTTTATAATACTGGCCAGATGGCAGGCACCATTTATTTTTTCAATGTAAATTTATAGTTGGATATTGTTAATAATACACATAATGTACAAAAAAATATTTATTTGAAAAATAAAATTTTAACATAATTAACATTTATATTTTTACATTGTAAAAGTATAGTATGCCCTACAATTTGATTACAATATAATACAATAATTTATAAAAAAATTTAAAAATTAAATTTATTTGTATCAGATAAATGTTTTGCCGTGTTCGAATAGTGGTGGGCATACATAAAATGGTCTGCAGGTACCATGGTGACCATGGGCATAGGGTTGGGGACCCCTGTAATAGTCAAACTAAAACTTATTCATTTTATAATTAATTATATTTTATCTTGCCAGAAAACCTGATATTGTATGTTTTCTTTGCAAAATTTCAGATTCTCTGCCTAGAAAAACATTCAAAATGTACAACCTGGGTCATGTGACTCTAATATCAATTAAATACCTTATCTATTCATAGGACAGTCCCCCCCCACAAGTAAATCAACAAGGTTTTTGTTTAGATTATCATTGGCTAAAAAAGTACATTTTCTCATTTTAAATCATAAACCAAATAATTTATATACAGCCTAGTTTACAAAAATAATAGATTAATTTTAATTAATTTATTAAATATTATTTAGTTTTCGCAATTCATAAGTTACTACAAGTTATGGATGAATTGCGTATTAGCTTTTACAAATATTAATACAGCTACTTCTTAATTCTATATATGTCTAAAGTTACAGTATTATCGCACTTTATAAGTTTTTTTTACATAAAATATTTTATTTGACTTACGACATTAATTATTGGGAAGTAGTGAAGTAACTGTGTACAAATTATCTATTATTAATACTTTATTAATCTATTTTCTAACTCATGGGTTAGATCTTATATATATATATATATATATATATATATATAAGATCTAACCCATCTCTAAGATCTCTATATATATATATATATATATATATATAGAGAGAGAGAGAGAGAGAGAGAGCAATATTATAAATAGAATAAGCAATGTAAACAATATGCAGTGACCCAATATGCTTTGATATGATGGAAGGGGGTGTAGTATTTTGTAAAAATGGCAGACATGTTTGTGCACTCCAGAAAAACTAGAATGTATTCGAGAGGTTGTTTTTAGATCATGCGCTGATAACTGTGGAATTTAATTAAGGCATTGACATAATGGCGATCGACAATTCCAAAAAAATTTGCTGATTGCAAATATTTCTAGATAAGAGACTGTGCCTTATTGGACAATGTTGCAGTTATCAGAAAGCAATAACAAGACTGGGTAATAACTATGCAGGGCAGTAATTTGAGGACAACTCCAGTAGAGAGCAGTCATGCAGTATTTGAGTAGGCAGTGATTTGAGTACAACTACAGTAGAGATATCTTGCATCAGTGCTTGCAGTTAATGACCAGTGCCCAGTGGAAATGTAGTCCACAGGTGTAGCTGAAAGAGCCCACAGAGATGGGGAGACAACAGCAGAGATATTGAGAGCATTCATTGCAGAACATTCGTTGGAGAGCATCCGTTTGCAGAGCATCAGTTGCAGAGCATTCATTGCAGATCATTTGTTGGAGAGCATTCATTGCAGAGCATCTGTGGCAGATCATTCATTGGAGAGCATCCATTTGCAGAGCATCGGTTGCAGAGCATTGGTTGCAGAGCATTTGTTGCAGACCATTCATTGGAGAGCATTCATTGCAGAGCATCCGTGGCAGAGCATTCGTTGCAGACCATTTTTTGGAGAGCATCCATTGCAGAAAATACAGAGTGTATTCAGAGCATTTGTTGCAGACCATTGGTTGGAGAGCATCTTCAGCAGACCATTCATTGCAAGAGGACATCGTGGGAATTGAACATAGTTATTTACTGACCGCACAGTCATACTTGCGGATATAACATTGGCACAGTCAGACTGGTGGATATAACGTTGGCGCAGTTAAACTGGTGGTTATAACATTGGTGCAGTCACATTTGGAACCTGTGAGTAGCGAATAAGTTTTGAACAACAAGTTTAGCTATAAATGGGGAAATCTGGTGAAAATGGAAACCCCAGTTCGTATAATGACAACAACGGAAGTGAAAGTTTGGAAATAAAATGCTTGCACAGTCGACACTGGAAAGTGACTCTCACCACACTTGCACAGTCACCATTGAATGTAACTGGTGAAGAAGTTCGACAGCAAATTTGAATCGAACATTTCTGAGTGAAATAACAGGAAAATAGGAATAGAAAAACAACAAAACACCAAGGAATCGCAACAAGGGTTTTTCTGGAGTGGGGGGAGGTGTAGTATTTTGTTAAAAATGGCAGACATGTTTGTGCACTCCAGAAAAACTAGAATGTATTCGAGAGGTTGTTTTTAGATTGTGCGCTGATAACTGTGGAATTTAATTAAGGCATTGACATAATGGCGATCGACAATTCCAAGAAATATTTGCTCATTGCAAATATTTCTAGATAAGAGACTGTGCCTTATTGGACAACTGTTGCAGTTATCAGAAAGTGATAAGAAGACTGGGTAATAACTATGCAGGCAGTAATTAGAGAACAACTCCAGTAGAGAGCAGTCATGCAGTATTTGAGTAGGCAGTGATTTGAGTACAACTACAGTAGAGATATCTCGCATCTGTGCTTGCAGTTAATGACCAGTGCCCAGTGCAAATGTAGTCCATGGGTGTAGCTGAAAGAGCCCACAGAGATGGTGAGACCATAGTGGAGATATTGAGAGCATTCATTGCAGACCATTTGTTGGAGAGCATCCATTTGCAGAGCATCAGTTGCAGAGCATTTGTTGCAGACCATTCATTGGAGAGCATTCATTGCAGAGCATCTGTGGCAGAGCATTCGTTGCAGACCATTCGTTGGAGAGCATCCGTTTGCAGAGCATCAGTTGCAGACCATTCATTGGAGAGCATTCGTTGCAGAGCATTCATTGCAGACCATTAATTGGAGAGCATCTGTTGCAGAGAATACAGAGTGTATTCAGAGCATTCATTGCAGACCATTAGTTGGAGAGCATCTGCAGCAGAGCATTCATTGCAAGAGAATATCATGGGAATTGAACATAGTTATTTGCTGACCGCACAGTCATACTTGCGGATATAACATTGGCACAGTCAGACTGGCGGATATAACATTGGCACAGTCAGACTGGTGGATATAACATTGGCACAGTCAGACTGGTGGTTATAGCAGGGGGTAGGTAAGAAGAGAAACTTTTACATCTTGTTATTGTTGAGTTTAAAATTTAAGAGTTTTTGCTGTGATCTCCCTTGTGATTTTAAGAGCAGGCTAAACATAAACAATTTAATTATCTAAAATCTTTCCCTTCATCATTCTAAAATTAGTGAAATAAGGTTAAGTCAGTTAATATTGAATAATTAATCAGTGAACTAATAATCCCAAACAAAGCCCCATGCTATAATTTTATACTTTTTATTCTGGTCAGGGTTACATTTTCTAATTTGACTTAATGGACTTCGAATCCATTATTTTAATTGCACTACTCATTACTCTTTACTTTCTCATATCTACTAGTTGCCCATTTGGTTTTTCTGCTCTTTGTTTTATTTTACATTTGACATCTTTGAACATTCAAAGGTCATTGTCTATAGCTATTTTGGAGGTTGCATTTACAGATAAAGATGCTAAGCACTTATATTTCTTTCCTTAATAATTGCCTACCCCTCTCTCATTGTCTAAGATATTTTTACATTCTTATTTAATGGTTTTCTGTTTTTAAAATATATTTTTCTTTTAACTGTAAAATGCTTAATTTTTATCGTAGAAAAAAACTGTAAAATGTTTAACTTAAAAAATTTAGATTTTAGCTTTAGTAAGATGCCATAATATTATACATGCACACCTATTACAAATGTGTGCGGATTTTAATATTACATACCTCAACAAATAATTTAGAAAATGTTTAGAAAAATACGCAAGCCATTCTTTAATTATTTTGTATACAAATTCTGAGAATTAAAAAGTAACTTTCTTGACATGATGAATAAGGCATATTACGAAAATAGTCCTAACCTAATAAATCATGTATTGTATGTTATTCATTAACTCATATTTACTGGCTTAACTTCATTTCACTAATTTTAGAATCTATAAAAAGTTATAAAATGATTTCTTATAGTTTACTTTCAATGATGGATGGAAAGATTTTAGATAATTAAATAGTTTATGTTTTGGCTGCTCTTAAAATCTCGAGGGAGATCACAGCAAAACCTCTTAGATTTTAAACTCAATAATAACAAGATTTAAAAGATGATGAAAGTTTTTCTTCTTACCTCCTCCCCCCTCCATCATATCAAAGCATATTGGGTCACCGCATATTGTTTAGATTGCTTATTCTATTTGCAATATTGCTCTCTCTCTATATATACATAAGATCTAACCCATGAGTTACAAAATAGATTTGTACACACAGGGCCGGCGGAAGCGGGCATGCAACACATGCTAGGCATGCGGGCGCTGGCAGAAGGAGGCACCATCACTGAGAGATTAGCATCTGAAAAAGAAGGCGCCATCCCTGAGAAATTAAAACTCTACTAACAAAAATACTCACATTTGAAGAATATTATTCTCAAATGTTTATTTACAAAAATTATTGAGAGTAGATTATTGAAAATCATATGAAGTCATATTATATCTTATTAAATGACACACACAAGCAGGCCTGCACACAAGCTCTGCTTAATATTAAAAATATAAAACAATCAAATCTATTATTTATCATGAACAATAAACTAAACATAAAGTTTATTATATTACAAATTTCATATTGTAATGTTTATATATATATAGTACTGCTTATAGCAAACTATAAGTAACTTTCTGCTAGCAAATATATAAATAAACACACACTAAAAGTATTATAAATTAGAACTTATGTATGTATATGCGTATATATATATATTAGATCATGTACATAATTTTGAAATCGTAAGAAACGATTATAATATTGCAAAATAAAACATTTTCTAATTTTTTATTTAAATAATAATTTGATATAAATATTCGAACGTGTATGTAATATATATTATAGGTATAATTCCAGTAAACTTAATATAATTTTCAGTTTACTTTTTATTTTATATATTTTAATCGTTGTCAAAAGTCTATTTTTTCTGCATACTAATTAGGTTTGCAAATTAATTACATACGTTTGCTTATGATGTTTATCGCAAATTTTAAAATCTTAGTAAGAACTTGTAAACAATAATTATAATCCCAGGAAATTTTCTATTGAAATCGCAAATCAGGCCTGGCAGGCCACCTGTGTTAATTAGAAAAATATATGATAACAAAAGAAAATCTTGCCAATGGTAAAACTAAAATGTTCAATCAAGCGTAAAAAACTGGACACTTGAGTTATTTTAAAACCTGACCATTTTTAATGTCAATGGCTGAATATTTCCAATTTATTAGCTGCCTTTTTTAGGTAAACAAGTTAAACAACTTCTTCCCCTCCGCATATAGAGTTTTGTATTTTGGCGCAAGAAGTAATTTGTGTTGGACATCTAAATTAGCGATATATAATCTTAAGTATTAAGATACATGATGTAAATATATAAATTAGAGTCCGTATTTATTTATTTATTACATTTGAAAATTATTTTAAAGTGGCGTTCATGAGTAAAAGTAATATGGAATCAAAAACTAAGAAAAAACTATCCGGTGCACAAAATCGTAAACGCCAAGCTGAAAAAATAGCAAACATTAAAAAACAAAGTGGATCACTTAATAAATATCTTAAAATATCAACTGCTTCTGAAATAGCTTATACTCAACAAGAACCAGAACCGTGCACATCATCTATATCACAGGGAACTGTTGAAAATATTGAACAAGATTTTAGTAAGAAACAGTTAAGTGACAACAAAGTCATTGTGCCAATATCATATCAAATGTGTACAAATTTAGAAGATCCAGCTGAATGGAATAAAATCGATGACAAACTACGTGTTATTTTAGTAGAAATGGGGCCTGTTCAAAAGAAAGATATTATATATCTGAACGATGTACATGGCCGTAAATTTTCTGATGTATATTATAATAGAAAAATGGAAAACGGAGAAGTAGTTTTTCGAAAATGGCTTATTTATTCCGAAATTTTGAACTCTGTGTTTTGCTTTTGTTGCAAAGTTTTTGGATCTACTGAATCTAGCCTCATAGAAGGATACAATAATTGGAGAAATTTAAGTACAACTTTACACAGACATGAAACTAGTATGGCTCACATGAAAAGTTTATTGAATTGGAATGAACTTGAGAAAAGATTAAAAAACAAAATTACTATTGATTGTCAATCTCAAAATTTATATGAAATGGAAAAGAAACATTGGAGGAGTGTTTTGGAACGGCTGATTGAAATTATCAAATTCCTTGGTAGTCAAAATTTAGCATTTCGCGGATCATCTGATAAATTATACGAAAAAAATAACAGAAATTTTTTAAAATTAATTGAATTATTTGCGAAGTTTGATCCCGTTATGGAAAATCATGTTGAGAGGGCCCTAGATCAAAACAATAGAGTACATTATTTGAGCAAAGATAGCCAAAATGAATTATTGGAAATTTTAAGTACAGCAATTAGGGAAACAATTTTATTATCGATAAAGAAATCCAAATATTATTCTATTATTTTAGATTGTACACCAGATGCAAGTAAAACTGAACAAATGACCATAATTATTCGCTTCGTTTTTTGTAATAATGGAACGGTTAAAATTAGAGAAAACTTTTTAGGTTTCATAGATATAACAGATTCCACTGGACGAGGTTTATGTACAACAATAATTGAACAACTGGAAAAATGGAAGATTCCCATTGAAGACATGCGTGGTCAAGGGTATGATAATGGGGCCAACATGAAAGGCAAAAAGGCTGGACTTCAAAATTTGATTTTAACCAAAAACCCTCGTGCATTTTACGTACCATGTGCTGCTCATTCTTTAAACTTAATCATAAACGATGCCGCCAAAGTCAATGTAGATACAATTGGTTTTTTTGCAATTGTTCAAAAAATATACAATTTTTTTTCATCATCTTATAAACGGTGGTCAATCCTTTTAAAATTTATTAAAACTTTAACTCTAAAACAACCATCAGAAACACGATGGGAAAGCAGAATTGATGCAATCTGGCCTCTACGGTATCAGTTGGGTGAAATTTATGATGCACTCTATGAAATAATGAACAACGAATCTTTTAATAGAGAAATTCAACATGAAGCTCAATCACTCTGCACTAACCTTAAGGATTACAAATTTATTTGTTCTTTAATAATTTGGCATGATATATTAAATAGAATAAATCCTGTCAGTAAAATGCTCCAAAATGTAAATATGAATGCTTCACTTGCTTTAGAATCGATCGCAAATCTAAATAAATTTTTACGAGAATATCGATCAGATTCAAATTTCAAAAACATTCTCAAAATTGCAGATGAACTTAGCGAAGAGGTTGATGGAGAGAAAGAATTTAAAACTGCCAAAGAAGTTCGACAACGGAAAAAAACTCGTCAATTTGATTACGAGCATCAGGACGAAACACCTCAAATACCTGAAGAAAAATTTAAAATAAACATGTTTTTTACACTTTTAGATGTAGCGATTAATTCTTTAACAGAACGCTTTGAACTCCTCGAAGCATGTTATAATAATTTCAATTTTCTATATAAAATATCAGAAATTAATAAGAGCGAGTTACAAGCAAAATGCAAAGATTTAGAAAATATTTTGAAATTTGATAACAGTAAAGATATTAATGCTACAGATTTATTCGACGAATTATGTGCTTTTCGAGATATTTTTCAAAAGGATTTTTTAAATTCTCAAAACCCTTTCGAAACACTTAATTTTATAGTTTCTAATAATTTATCTATGCCAAACTTATCAATAGCTTTAAGAATATTAACATTACCTGTTAGTGTTGCAAGCGGTGAACGCTCTTTTTCTAAGTTAAAATTAATTAAAACTTACTTGAGAACAACTATGTCACAAAAACGGCTTGTTAATTTGGCATTAATTGCTATTGAAAATGATATTTGTGCAGAACTGGAAATAAATACAATCATATCAAGGTTTATTAATATGAAGTCAAGGAGTATAAAATTATTATAATTATAACATGTTTTGTAATGCATTTACTTTTTTTAACTGTATTTTCTTTTTTTTTAATATTAAAAATTATTTATTTACATTGCCTTGTTTGTTTCCCTTAGAAAGATTTTGTACACTAATATTTATAACATGTAGGTGGTATACATTAAAGTGACCAGATTTTAGCATTGGTAAAATGGGACACCATTGACCGGGGGGGGGGGCTGATTAAAAATTTGGTTTATATGGAGCGTTTATATAGATATAGCGTACATTAATAATAATAAATTAAATATGTATGTTTGTAATATTATCTTTTTTTAAAATTATTTCTTTATAAATTGTAAATTTATTATTAAATTTGCTAATATTTGCATAAATTTAGAGGTTAGAAAAATTAGCAAAAATTTTAAAAATAATGGGTTTGTTAAAAACAGACAGTGACGCAAATAATAAATATGAAATTTAAAAAAAAAAAATATTTGAGATTAAAATATGTAAATGTTTTTCGAAAATTATTTTAAACATTTAAATATTTTAATCTCAAACATTATTTTTTTTTAATTTATTATATATATATATTTGAATCACTCTGTCTATTTTTAACAAACACATTATTTTTAAAATTTCTGCAAATTTTTCTAACATCTAAATTTGCCGTGTTAAATTATATATTATTTCATACAAACCGTTTGTATGAAATAATATATAATTTAACAATCAATTTTATGCTATTTTTGATATCAAAAATAGCATTACATCGTGCATTCTTTCTAAAAATCATGACTTTTTTAAAACGCCACGGGACACGGTCGGGTCACCTTAGAAAACATACATATTGACAGGGGCGCCAAAATCAAATTTGCATGCGGGCGCCTAGTACCCAGCGCCGGCCCTGTGTACACACTTACTTCACTACTACCCAATAATTAATGTCGTAAGTCAAATAAAATATTTTATGTAAATAAACTTATAAAGTGCAGCAATTTTGTAACTTTAGATATATATATAGAATTAAGAAGTAACTATTAATATTTGTAAAAGTTAATATGCAATTCATCTATAACTTGTAATAACTTATGAATTGTGGAAACTAAGTAATATTTAATAAATTTGTTAAAATTAATATTATTTTTGTAAACTAGGCTGTATATAAATTATTGATTTATAATTTAAAATGAGAAAATGTATTTTTTTAGCCAATGATAATCTTAAAAAAAACCTTGTTGATTTACTTGTGGAGGGGGGGGGGAGGAGTATCCTACAAATGGATAAGATATTTAATTGATATTAGAGTCACATCACCCTGGTTGTACATTTTTAATGTTTTTTAGGAAGAGAATTTGAAATTTTGCAAACAAAGGAAACATACAATATCAGGATTCTGGTAAGATAAAATACAATTAATTATAAAATGAATAAGTTTTAGTTTGACTATTATAAATATACCTTCGATCGATCTTTTTATATGTTTACAAAAATGAGGCTTACAAGTTATAAATCTAAGTATTAATTTTGTAACCTGCATGATTTAGTAATGCATATTAGCTTTTTATATATTTTAAATATCTATGCTTTTTATATGTCAAGAATACGTGATGCTTTTTATATGTTAAAAATACATGGTTTTCTTTTGTAACCTGTGTTCATTAATGCATGTTCACTTTTTATATTTTTAAAATAGTTTTTGCAATCTTAGATCTATGTATGGATTTTAATTGATATTACAGTTAAATAACCAGAGTTCTAAATTTTTTACATTTTGGCCTTTTTTATTATTATTATGCGATCTCATATCTATTTTGTAAAGTTTTGCTTGTGCAGATTTCTAATTTTTTTTACGTTTTGGGTTTTTTTTTACTATATGATCTATTTGGCTTTCTTTTTTATTATGCGATCTCTTTGGCTTTTTTTTATTATTATGCAGTCTCATATCTATTTTGTAAGGTTTTGCTTGACCAGATTTCTAATTTTTGTACATTTTGGCTTTTTGTTACTATGCAATCTATTTGGCTTTCTTTTTTATTATGTGATCTATTTGGGTTTTTTTTTTATAATGCAATCTATTTGGCTTTCTTTTTTATTATGTGATTTATTTGGCTTTTTTAAAATTATGCGATCTCATATCCGTTTTGTCAAATTTTCAGATTTATATGTGTTGCTTTTTATTGATATTATAGTCACGTGACCAGAGTTCTAAATTTTTTATGTTTTGGCTTTCTTTTTTATTTTTTTACTGTGCGACGTTTTGGCGGGTTTTTCCAAGTCATGTGACACAAGTTCTAAATTTTCCCATTTTTGAGTACTTTTTTTATCACTTAAATGTATCAGATGATGTTTTTGGTTGTTTTTGAAATTCAAAATGGGAGAGATATCTCTGTGTATTAAAGGAGCACCCAAGATTTGACAAATCAAATCCAGAAAATCAGGACTGGGGAAATAAAGTGTAAAGCATCGGGCACTTACAACTGGGAACTCTACCGATACAGATGAACTGTGAAAGGTGCTGAATGTTGCTTATTTAGCCCGGTAGCTTCAGAGCAGACTGCCGGTGTCCGTACATCTAAGAGTCAGCATAGGGACTATAAAGTAGGTCGCATAGATCTTTATTATATTTTGGTATACCTTCAGGTTTGTTGATATAAATATATAATGATTGTTTTAATGTATTCGTGTAAATATGAATATATTAGTGTATTGTAATTAAATCTGCTTTTCTTATTCTGCCAGCATTAGTCTTTGTGATTATAATTATTGTATGCATATATAGGCAGGGCAAGGTTGGCTTACTGCACAGATTGTTCGCCAGCGAGTATTATAACTTGTGGACATAACATATAATATTAAATCCCCACTTACAACATTTACTATTATTATTTTGTGTATATGTGCATTTTAATTATACACACACAAAACATTTCTAATATTTTAAAGACAAAGTATTTCTCCACTCTTGACAAGCCTCGAACTGAATGTATCAAAAATTATTACATTTACTGTTGATAGCTGTGTATTCATTGTTACTTTTTCATTAACTGATTATTAATCATCATCATCATCAACCATTATCAATCCACTGCAGGATGAAGGTCTCTCCAAGTTCAATCCATCTTCTCCTATCTTTAGCTTCTCTTCTCCACATCACCCCTGCACACTTTCTTATTTCATTCATCCATCTCACATGTGGTCTCTTTCTGGGTCTTTTACAATCTCTTGGAATCCAGTTTAAAATTTCAATTGTCCATCTATTATCATCTCTTCTAACAATATGTCCAGCCCAACTCCACTTCAGTCTTTTAATTTTTTCAATGAGGTCAGTAACACCTGTTTATTCTCTTACCCATACATTGCATTTTCAATCCCTTGCTTGTTATTCCCAACATGCATCTCTCCATACTTCTTTGAGTGGTTTGAAGTCTCTGTATTGCTCTTCTATTAAGTGTCGAAGTCTCAGATCCATAAGTAAGAACTGGCAAAACACATTTATTAAAAACCTTCCTTTTCAAACACATAGGCATATTTCCTTTTAGTATCAAGTTATTTCTACCAAAAGCACTCCAACCAAGTTTAATTCTATGATTAATTTCACCCATTATATTTCCATCTGTATTAATAATCTGACCAAGGTATTTGCAACTGTCTGTTAACTTTTTCTAACTCATCATAATCCATCTTTATTTTCATATTTGGAGAAAATTTATTAAACATTACTTTAGTCTTTTTAACATTTATCTTTAGTCCTACCTTCTACTTTCATCTGATAACTTTGGCGACATTTCCTGTAGCTCTAAAGCATTATTTTCAAAAACAACTACATCATCTGCAAAATCTAAATGACTTAAATAATCTCCATTTACTTTCACTTCTTTATCTTCACATTTTAATCCACAAAATATTTCTTGCAGCAATGCTGTAAAATTTTTTGGAGATATGGAGTCATCCTGTCTTATACCCTTTTCAATGTTGATTTTCCTACTATCATTATGTAATCTAATTGTTGCTGTTGCATTTTCATAAATATTCTTTAAAATATGACAATATCCTGGATCTACACCTTGACAATCCAATGCTTTAATCACTGAAGAAATGTTTATAGAATCAAATGCCTTTTCATAGTCTACAAATCCTAAGCATAATGGCAACTCATATTCATTTGTCCTTTCTATAATTTCTCTCAATACCTGGATATGATCTACTGTATTAAAACCACTTTTAAATTCAGCTTGTTCTCTTGATTGGTGGAAATCCAGTGTTTTCTGTAGACGAGTTGTAATTATCTTAGTAAAAATTTTGTATAAAACTGATAAAAGACTGACAGGTCTGTAATTTCTAATATCTTCTTTGTCACTTTTTTAAATAATAATATTAATACTGCATTCTTCCAATCATCTGGTACATCTTTATCATTTGAACATTTGGTATATAACTTTGCTAAAAAAAATTTCTATTTCTTCACCTGCTTCTTTTAATATATCAATTATAATTCCATCATTACCTGGAGCCTTCCCTTTCTTCATAAATTTAATTGCATGTCTCACTTCCTCATTCAAAATTCTGGGCAATTTGGAAGATATAATATGTGTAGGAGGCACTTGTTCTTTATTACTATATAATTCTTGATAGAAATCTTCTACACATCTCATGACGTCATCTCTCTTTTTAGTAATAATGCCATCTTTTTTTTTCTTATTGCAGATATAAATTTTCTACCAATACCAATTTTTAGACTTTTATTCTCTTTTACAGCTTTCCTTGCTAGTTCACAATTATTCTTTCTTATATCATTTTTTTTTCCATATGTCATAGCATCGGCCAGGACACGAACTCACAAACGTCTGCAATCAACTACTTGCTTGCATGGCGGCTGCGATACCTCTCGGCTAACAATGCAAGACTTCTTTCTTATATCATTTTCAATTCTTTTCCACACCATTTTACAAAATTCGAGATATTCAATCTTTTTTAATGCACCATTGTTGTATATCCTCATATTCCTTCTTTTCTTCATAAATTCTCTAGTCTCAATAGAAATTTTATTGGACAATTGCTGCTTTTTTCTACCAGCTATCTTTGTTGCAGTTTTTAATAGTGTATTGCTTATTTTCCTATTAATGTCATTCAAATCTGAATCATGTTCAAGTTCTACTAATACTTGAAACCGATTTGTAAGTTCTAATTTAAATTCATTAAAATGTTTCTGAAGATTAGGAATATCAACTGTAAATATTGTTTTTCTTAATAATTTTTGTCTCTCTAGTTTTGCATTAACATATATCTTCCATCTTACTAATCAATAATCACTTCCTGTGTTAAATTTATTAAGAACATTACAATCTTGAAATATGTATTTTCTGTTAGTCAAAATATATTCCAATTCTGTTGTATCTTTATTTGGATGCTTCCATGTCCATTTCCTTTTAACATTTTTCTCAAAAAAATAATTCATAATATAAAGTTTTTCTGCAAACTCCACAAGTCTATGTCCTCTCTCGTTTTTATTATCATAACCAAAATTACCTACAGTACTTTCATCTTTGATTTGTTTATCAATTTGAGCATTAAAGTCTCCCA
This sequence comes from Epiperipatus broadwayi, assembly GCA_028023455.1. NCBI lineage: Eukaryota > Metazoa > Onychophora > Udeonychophora > Euonychophora > Peripatidae > Epiperipatus > Epiperipatus broadwayi. The sequence goes on from JAQFVV010012580.1 coordinate 413,679, forward strand.
TAACAATTTTAAAATATTGTTTACTCTGATCAAAAGCCTTTTGTACATCCATATAAAAATCTTCTATAACTTCATCACTGAGAACTTGTTGGGACATAAACCTGAATTATCTGCATTTGGTATCTGCTATTAAGTTGTAAAACTAATCTTGCCACTCTGTCTGATACACCATCAATCTCCACAATGTTATTCTTCCATTTTTTATTTATAATGAATCCTACTCCACTTGTATTTCCAATATTTGTGCCTTTATAGTAGAGTATATGTTCACTTTTTAAATCACTTGTTTCTTCACCTTTTCTTCTAACTTCACAAAGTCCAATAATGTCCCATTTAATATAAGACAGTTCTTCTTCTAACTCTTGCAATCTTCCTTCACTTGAAAGTGATCTGCAGTTGTAAGTACCTAAATAAAAAGTCGTCATCAATTGGCAGCCTGTGTCCACAGTCAGGGGATTCTTAGCACCCTCCGCCTTTGGCCACCAATCGCTGCCTTGGTTGGTGACTTTACAGCCTCCTGGGAATAAGGGCCATGATTTATTTTTGTCTGTCATGATTGTATATATTGGAAAAAATATTCTTAAACTCGGAGGTAAAAAGCCAATAAACTCACCACGCTGGCTAATGGTAAAAAGCCAATAAACTCACCACGTTGGCTAATGCGTGTTGGTGAGCAGCACATCCATGTTCGCATACTATATGAATAATCACATAGTAATAACAGCTGCAACGACAAGAACGTATGGAGTGGACATTAGGATTTTGCCCTGCTCGGTTCCTTTAAGGCCTCCAAGATGAATCAAAGGGTCTTCTTTCAGTTAATAGCAAACTCCTTTCTACAGTCACTAATTATTAATATAAACCGTTTAATCACATGAACCATAACACACACACACTCACATGAGACAATAATTTATAACCTTAAGATAACACTAACTTATACAAACTATATTGGGATTAAGACATTTAAGTTTGCAAAAAGATTGATGATAAATTATTTTATTTTTGAAATAAATATCAAATTGTTTAATTTTTGAGTTAATTTTTTGTTTCAAAATATATATATATGTATTTCACCTTACTGAATTTTGAATTGATTGTTCAAACTATTGCAATTAAGAATATTTAATTTGAAAAGACGTATCATTCTATCTTTCGTATTTAAAACAATACATTAACCGCTTTCCTGGAAAAAGTTGCCATGACGTCACCGGTTTTTTTTTTTTTTTTAAAAAAAAAACAAAAAAAAAAAACAAATAAATCGACCAACTGGTTATCAAATACAGATAAACTTCTACTTGTGCTACTGTAAATAGTAATATTTCTCATCCACAAGTCCCTATCATAAAAAAGAAAACTATATATAAAGCGGGAAATTTTTAAAAGTTTGAAGAAAATGTTGCCGATTTGGATTTTCTTTTTTATTGGGGTAATTTATCATTTATATAATTTATATGGTAGTTATATCTGAGCTATGACAAACAATATTTAATTTATATAATTATGTATTTAATTAAAAACATTTCTTTGAATTCATTATTTTCCCGAAGTAAAAATAGAAATAAATGATTAATATTTGAAAATATTTCTAACTTTGAAAAATTTCTAATATTAATTAAATAAATCACTTGTACTAATCCTAATATTTTGTTAAGAATATGCAACCATGGATTATTTCTGATCAGTTAAGTTTTCCGTGGGCTTAGATTACTTATATAGCATTATTTATTTTATATTACCGCACTTTAATTAATATCTTAATCTGCTTCTAGAAGAATAATATCAATATTATGAAATGTCCGGTTGTCGGAATCATTCCTATATGTATAGACAAATTCCGATTTCAGTGCTATTCAATAAAAATAATTTGAATAAACGATATTATTTTAAATGAATAAAACTTTAAAAATTTTGTATTTAAAACATTCTCGTAATAGTGAAAGCATAGCGATTTACTAAAAAAAAAAAAAAAAAATTAATGTTTCAATTAAATGTTATGTATATATTTATTCAATGTTAAAGTGAAAGCATAGCGATTTACTAAAAAAAAAAAAACATTAATGTTTCAATTAAATGTTATGTATATATTTATTCAATGTTAAAGTGAAAGCATAGCGATTTACTAAAAAAAAAAAAACATTAATGTTTCAATTAAATGTTATGTATATATTTATTCAATGTTAAACTTTATAATGTAGCTTTTTTTAAAAATAATATTACCATATTTTATGTTTGTTATGTTAAGAGATTTGGTTATTGTTATATTTTTAGAAATTTTCATCAAAAAATTTTTTTATTGGGCTTGGCTAAAATAAAAACATTTAAAATTAAGATAAAATATTCGTAATACTATTCAAATTTATGACTAAAAACTAGAGTAAAATATTTTTGGAGATAAAAAATTAAAATAAAGTAAAAATACTTTGAACTAATTATTCTTTGTTATCAAAACGAAAATATTTCTGATAGCAAAATAAATTTAATTAATGCGAATTATAGATACTAATTAAATTTACAAATGTCGGATCTAAGCTAATTTAATTGTTAATCCGTTTAATATATCTATAACCACTTCGTTGGCTGAAATATTTCCGAAAGAACAAACGAATTTTAAGATATTTTCGTCTTCGATAGCAGTTTAGAAGCAGACGACATGAAAGCGGCGGGAAAAAGTCGGCGAGGAGGAGATATTTTTCACAGGCTCCTGAAGATTATCAAGCCGACTAGGGAATTAAACAGGCCGTTCGATCTTGTGATTTTTATAACTAAGGGCTGTATAGGTTAGAGGAAAAGATTTTAAAGGCAGTAGGAAATTATATATTACCCCTATAAGTGTGGGAAATAATAATAGCAGAAAGTTAAGTACAGAGAAAATGATTGTTGAAACCTGTGATAAGAATTGAATATATATGTTTGTAAATATTAAATATATTAAATTAATAGAAATATAAGTCATACTGATTCATTATAGTTTATTGCGTCCTTCGTTTATAGTATGTATTTTAATTGTTACTCTTCTGGAAAATTACATTTTTTTGATACTAGATCAGACGGCAGAATGTGGTACCTTTCTCCAGTGTGTGTGAGGGAGGGGGTATTTGCAATAGCACAATGCCATATTAAAAAGTCACAATTATGGCATTCTGCCATTGCACCCCTCCCCTTCACTGGATAAAGGTATGGAACTTTCAAGTTTTCAAGGAGAAGCCAATTTTCAAACCCTGTATCATTGACAATATTATTCACTTCTGAATTAATCAAATGGAATGACTTCCTTATCGTAATATTTCCTGGAAATGTGAAATGTCTAAGTATGATTCATATGTAATTACCTACAGGATTTAAATTGTTCTTCACACAGGTCTAATACTTATTATTGCATGTGATACTAACCTGGCCTTACTCATTTATGAGTGACTGCCAAGTTAAGTTCACATGCAATAATGATCCCCTTTTAGTCTTAAAATATCGTTAAATTTAGCAAATTTTTATTTAGGTAATGGTCACTGCTGTTAGACTCTAGTCTGGTGATCAGGATAGGCTTGAAATAAAAGGAATGATGTTATTTTGTGTCGGTTATGTACAAAAAAAAATATTGCAATTAATTTAAAAATAACATACTTTTATGGTTCATTGTGAAAGATGATTCCATAGATGAGTACTAAAGCATTTGCCTTAGATGTCAAATGAAAATAGATATTAAAATGACATATTGAGTATATATATCATTTTTTTCTTTTATATTCAATACTTTGTTCATTAAACCATTTTATAAAATGGACATTTTTAAAGACTAATCTTAGATGCCAATATTAAGCAGTCAAAGTCTTTTTCATTGTAAAAGTTTAAAAAAAAATTAGTACTGAGTCAGTATACATTTGATATTTTGTGGTGTATATAAATATAATATAAATTTAGTTTCCTTATCTAAAATTGGATTTGCAAACATCTTTAAAAACTAAAGATTAGTTTCAGTATAATACCAATAAAGAAAATTTATAATCCAAAAACATAAACTGTCGGATTAAAAATAATTTGAAATTAAAGAAAAATGAAAAACAATTGTTTTTAATGAAACGGCAAAATTCACAAATAAAAATATTTCAGGAGATTGAGATAATTCTAGAGAATCAAATGGAGAACATTTAAAAAGGTCATTAAAAATAAACATGAAAGATGGTAACACATCAAGGAAGAAGCATATATAGGAATTTGGACTGACTTCAATATTGTGACATCCCAGGTAAAAATTTGGAATCTAGAGATGATAAAAGGCTATCTTGGTTTAAAGTATTATTTATGGTAAACCTTCAAATATATAACTTAAATATTTAAGTAGTTTATTCTATATTCAACTGTGAGTTAAATATTTGCGTCAAATTCATAGTCATCCACTATTAATGTTTAATATTATTGATTTAATTATTATACTAATCTACTTTGTTTTTGGTGGTCTTTTTATTAATTTATGTTTTTATTCAGATTCTTTGATGACTTTACAATTGCAGTTTATTTGAGGAGTTGGACATAACATATTTATGGATGCAGACTAAAAAACAGGGCATTGGATCATAAAACCATTGAGCACAAATTAAAACTAGAAAGAAAATGATGTGTACTCATTGAAAATTGAGGTTAAATTCTCAAAGAAATATTTGAAAGCAATATTAGCCATTAATTCATAAATAATGTGACAACAGCTTAATTGAAGATTGGGAAATTTGCTGTTATAACACTTCTATAATGAATTTCACTGAAAGTAAAATCAGATTATAAAGAAGAAAGATTAGTTCATTATACACCCAAACATATGCAAATTTGAATTATAAAAAGCATAGAAACATGTATTTTATGATAACTAATACAAAAGATATTTACGAAAGTTACTATGGGAGTTCTAGAATAATTGAAATTGCAAACCAATTTTAAAAACATGGAGATATCAAAAGTTTATGATATTCCAAAGTAATGGCCTGGCTAAGCAATTACTTAGGGTGTAAACCCTTTAAACAAATAGCTTACTTTCATCTATGTAACAGAAACCAAATAAGAGAAGAAAATGTAGAGATTAGGATTCTGTTTTGGCAAACTTTGAAAGAATTATGAGTATGAAGATTCCCTGGAAACTGTTGGAACAATTTCAGTAGAGCATGGCTGACAAAAGATTGTAGCAAAAACTATTGGCCACCAATGACAAATCCATCAAAATATACTGCTCACAAATTAGTTCAGAGTTATGTAAAAGTTTCATCAATATAATGCAGAAGATCACAAACAATTATACTAAGAATATGCAAATTTAAACTATGATCAAAAAAATTATAATTTTATCACTGCAATTGGAAAAGTGCAAATTGTAGATCAAATGGCCAGAGTTTGCCATAATAAAAATAAAAATCATACAAATAAAATTTTCCTAGAGAGTATAGCTACAAAAATAACCCAGCATTGAAATCAATAAAGCTGATATGGATAGTCTTCAACAAATAATAATCAGTCATTATGAACATTTTAAATCATTATTGATTCATTGCATGATAAAGTTTCCAAAGTTTTAATTAATTTTCACACCTAACCACTAACTAACTTTATATCATTGATCCATTTCATATGGAGTCTCTTTTTAGATCTTTCACAATCTTTTGAGATCCAATTTATGACTTCAACTGTTTATCTCATCATTTCTAGACATATGTCCAACCTAGCTCTATTTCAGTCTTTTATTTCTTAAAATGATATTAATATTCATTTGTTTTCTGCTCTTATTCTTTTTTTGTTATTCTCAATACATATTTCTCCATACTTTGAGTGAAAGCTCTATATTGCATTTCTATTGAGTCTCCAAGTCTCATATTCATAAATAAGAATTATTGAAACATATCTATTCAAAAATCTTCTTTTTCAAGTACATAGTTGTACTTCCTTATAATATTAAATTATTTCCATCAAAAGAACATTATTTTAAAATATTTTCACATAACTTTTTTTTATTTATTCATACATTAGCTTATCTCAGTAAAAAATTTTCTGCCACCAAATATCTTGATTGCAATTATCTTCTTATTGATTTTAATTAAATTTACACTATCTTCAATGTCTGTCAAGTTGTATTTAAATTAGGAATATCAACTATTAATACTGTCTTTTTTAATAATTTTTGTTTCCAATTTTATAGTAATTCATCTTACTTTTAATTAATAGGTTATCATTTTCTGTATTGAATCAATTAAGAATATTCCAATCTTGAAATATATATTTTCTTATTAGTAACAATGAAATACAAATTTGTTCTATCTTTAAAAGTTTCCATGTCCATTTCCATTTAGCACTTTTCTCAAAGAAAGATTCATAATATCTGTATACACATTTTTAACCTGACAATTTCACAAGTCCCATCCTCTCTTTTTTTTTCTCCATAACCAAATTTACTGATAGCATTTTTATTTTTCAGTCATTTTCCAATTCTAGCATTACAGTGTCTCATGATAATGTAAAAATGTTATTTGATATGATGAAAAGTATTTTATACTTGTGTATAAAAATTTCTCTACTTTTTCATCACAATGAAAACTTTATAGAGCATAAACTTGAATTATCTCTATTACTTTCACAATACTAATCTTCAGTTTTTATTTATAATAAATCTCACTTCATTTGTCCTTCCAATACTTCTACTTTTATAGTAAAATCATGTCTCTTCACCTTTTCTACTAAATTCACAAATTCTGTGTACCATTTAACATTAGACATTTCTTCCAATTAATATAATTTTCCTTAACTTGAAAGTGATTGATCTGCAGGTATAGATAGTTGAATAAAAATCGTCATCCAATGTGTGTCAACAGTCAGAACATTCTTCCTACCTTCTATCTCTATCCATTAAGTTCTTTGGATGATGATGTTATAATCTTTTAAAAATGAGGACATAATTTACTTTTGTCTATTGTAAATATTTATCAAAAGATCATTCACACATGTTCATTCTGTCTTCCAAGAAAAAATGTTTTAGTTGAAAACTGACAAGCAAAATCATGATATTTCTTGGCTTAAATTTAAAAGTGAAAACCAATAAACTCACTATTTAGGCAGATATGTGTTTGTGAGAAGCTCATCTACTTTTGTTTACCAAATAAATAATCACATAATCATAACAGCTGCAATGACAGCTTTAAGACCTCAAAGAAGAATCAAAAGAGTTTCCACACATTTAACAGAAAAATTTTCTCTACATCTCACAGTATAAATTTGCAATAAATCTGTAGAAATAGAAGTTTTGGTGTCTCTTATATCTCGGAGATATTGGATCTTAATTAAGTAAACAAATTTAAAACTTTATAATTAGTGAAAGATAACTAAAAACTAAAGATGCAAATGGAAAACATTGTTACAATTGCTTTGTAAATGAAGTTAATAATCATTGTAAAAAGTTAAATTGATTTAGTATAAAAGGTAATTTAAACCTATACTTGGTAAAAAATGGTTTGTTTCATTAGGCATATAAGTATATATAATTAATAGTGTCACTATTGAACAGGGTAATACAAATTAAATTCCATCAATTATTCAGATCTGTGAAGAGAATAATAAATACCATAGAGATTGAACTTTCTGAAGTTATAAAAGTATTAAAATTAAACTATGAAGTGTATTTTTTTTCACATTGTGTAAAAGTCAAAGAAGCTTTAAATATTTTAGTAAAGAAAAGGTTTCTGATATTCTGGAAAATTATTATAAAATAACAGACAAATTCAAATATATAATCATAAATGTCTCTTGCCCATTACAAATGTAGTAGAGATGCTTGCAAGTTTTCATGAGACAAAGTTTTACAAAAATTATTTTAAATGTGAATTTTTTTTATTGGTGGAAATAGAAAATTTTCTATTATTATTCATAAAGTGTTGTTCATATACAACCAATTGGGAGTAACATTGACCATAAACATTTTCCAAGTGAAAATAGATATATTGGCAAGTTGAATGGACAGTTCTGTCATTTCAATGATATTACTAATGGGTAATTTGGAATACCTATTACATAGATGAAAATAATGTATGTGATCAATTTTAAAAATTTAGAGCCAAACTTAACTTTGAGAAATCTATTTGGAATGGAAAGAAAATTAAGTTTTTATATCATATTATTATGGGTGCAGTATAAGACCTGACCCAAAAAGATTAAAATGGTAAAAAATTTTCAATGATTAGTGAATGTGAAAAAAATTAAAAACTTTCTTGAATCTAGTAAATTCTTATGATCATTTTTTAAAAAGAAAAGACCATGTGACTACATTTCTATATGGTTTACTTTGATAAAAAGCAATGTTGAATTTGGAAGGAATCACAGAATAGTAAGTCAACTATTGATCTATTTTGATAATAGTTTGGCTGTAATATTAATCATAGATGGATTATATGGTAATAGAGTAGTACTGAGTCATTTCTATAAAACCAACTAAACAAAAAGGTATTAATAATAACTGATCATTAATCATTATTTTTTTTTTTTAAGAAAAAAGGCTAGACAAAACCTGGTGATAAATTATCTCATCAGATGTGAAAGAAAAAAGTAAAATAGAAATAAATTATGAAGACTATTAGAAGATGATATTGATTATCAGTAATATCATAGCGCTATGGACACAGAACTATTAGAAGCTTATGAATGTCTCAAGGATAAATAGCTTTTTAACTGATCTGCAAACCTCTATACATACTCGTAGAACATGTGAGAGCAACTATTAGTATTGTGGTCAGCAATAAAGCATTGATCATATCTCAGAAACATGCTAAAATTTGAGAAATATTATACCAAGGTCATCCTGGCATAATGAGAACTAAAGTCATATATTATATGTAGTTACCTGGGATTGGAGAAGAAATTAAAGCTTATATAAAGAAATGTAAATTATGCCAATGAATATGACATCCAAGAAATATTCTTCATGAACAAAAATGAATAAACCATGATTTCTTGTTTATATAGACCATACAGTCCCATTATTTTTTTGGTCATTATTGATGCAGGCTTGAAATAAGATGACTATAAACTAATGAGAAACACAATTTCAATGGATACCATATGAATTTTAAAATAAATTTTTATATAACATTAGTTTCCAGATCTATTGTCAAATAATGATTCAGAGTTATCTTTGCCAAATTTGAAGCAATGGGGAATGGGTGAGATGTTTGGGTATCAAACATATCTGAACTTCAGTATACCATCCTGAATAAAATGGAATTGTCACTTAAGTATTTTCTAATAAATTGGAAATGATTGAAAGTTTGCTAATCTTTCACATGTGCAATTGTTTCTCAGACAGCCAATCAGATTTTAAACAGTTGTCTTAAGAATGATCAGGCTTCGATACATGACAGAGGTTTTGACAAGAAAAGGATGATACCAACCTTTTCTCAACTTAACTTTTAAATATATAAGCCAGTCTTAAGCATCTTGGCCTGAAAGCTTGAATATATAAACATATACACTTATCATTTATTGTGTTATTAATTTAAGATATTACGGAGCAAAATCTTAGATTTACTACACCACAATTTTCTAATGTTAATATAATTATCAGCAACATATGTAAATAATATTTGTCGAAATCGCATGTTGTTAATAAATTGGAAATAATTGAAAGTTTGCTAATCTTTCATATGCGCAATTGTTTCTCAGACAGCCAATCAGATTTTAAACAGCTGTCTTAAGAATAATTAGGATTCGATACATTACAGAGATTTTGATAAGAAAAGGATGATTTAGACAAATATTATTTACATAGGTTGCTGATAAATTATATTAACATCTAGAAAATTGTGGTCTAGTAAATCTAAGATTTCACTCCGTAATATCTTAAATTAATAACACAATGAATGATAAGTGTATATGTTTATATATTCAAGTTTCAGGCCAAGATGCTTAAGACTGGCTTATATATTTAAAAGTTAAGTTGAGAAAAGGTTGGTATCATCTTTTTCTTGTCAAAATCTCTGTCATGTATCGAAGCCTGATCATTCTTAAGACAGATATTTAAAATCTGATTGGCTGTCTGAGAAACAATTGCACATGTGAAAGATTGCGATTTAGACAAATATTATTTTCTAATAGTAAATTATGTAAAGTAAATCATCTGCTGAGACTACTTGATTATTTGAGGTAAAACTGTAATTGTAGTTCTGGGCTTATTCAGGATCAATTATATTATGTTTGGAAATTTAATATTCATTCTCAATTTAAATTTGTTAAGACAATAATATGACAATTTACAGTCATTTTTAAAATAATTTTCTTTCATGTACATTAATGTTATTATTTGCTTAATACAGGGGTGGGCAATTGTTTTGGCTCAAGGGCCACAGAGATTGGTGGAGGGTCGCATCGGGGGCCACTTTGTAAAAGCGAAGGTTAGTGGAGGGCCACACCTTTTTTTCATGATGCAATAAACACACTGCTTTATTCCCTGTATTACCAAAGAAATATTTGTTTGTCCATTCTTCATTAAACACATGACATTCATCACTGATTTTTTGGAGGGTTCATGGTTTCACTAAAGTTGGAAATGTATATATTTGCTAATGCAAAGACAAAATTGAAATTAACTAGATCAACTGGAAAAGCCCTGCACATAGTATCTACACTGTGCATGTGTATTGATGTGGCCATCCTAGTGGAAAATAATAGATGAATCTTCGGTTGTGCACAGGAAGGAAATCTCAGTTCAAGATGGCTTTTCCTGATTGTCTTGGAGGGCCGCATAAAAACTTTTAGAGGGCCACATGTGGCCCTTGGGCCACTATTTTCCCACCCCTGGCTTAATAGATTATTGGTTTACAAATATAACCTATCAATTGTTAGAGTGTAACATTGATCTAAAAATGGTTTTCCTTCAAGTGGATAAGCAATGACTTTATTGTAACATGTAGTGGGAATCTATATTTTATGACTATTTGTTTGCAATAAGTCCTCTTGTCTAGTATGTAATTGAACAGCAATTTTTATTCCCTTTTTGAATGCATGTAGTATTGTATATACTAGATTCACCAATGATATATTTATTTGTGCATCTAAAATAATTATAGTCACCATTTTTAGTAAATTAAATAATTTTTGTGATGTTCAATGCATTGAGAAAGAAATCAGGTGAAATATTAAAATATTTAGATTTATGGCTATACTAGTTATAAAAGTGAAATTGATTGAATGTCAAATGTGCACATGTGAGAGATTATATTCACATTTTAACATGCCAATACTGTTAATATAAATAGGAACTTGTCCAATTTGTTTACTGAGAATGTTTGATAAAGAGAAGAATGATTAGCTCATGTTATAAGGAAAAATCTTGGATTCAGATTCTTCATTTTATAAAGTAGAATAGCAGGTTTTGTAATCTTATAAAGTAAGTTTTAAATATAAATCATGCCTTAATTAAACTATTAATAATTCCAAACACAGGTCAATGAAGAAGAATAAATCTCCAGCTGTCTACACTATATTTGCAGAAATTGTTTGCTATATACTACAGGAAAATGAAGATTAATATAAAACCTAAAATGTTGCTAACATTTGAATATTTATAATGAATCAAGAAATGAGATATAGACATTAACTTTTTTATGAAAAGTTGTTCAACCATTTTTGTCAGCCAAATCAGAGTAATGCTATTATTTGTATGAAAAAAAAGTTTGATGACATAAGAATAAAATTCTTAGTTTATAAATATTTTAATCATGCTATTAATCTTAAAACATATAGTTTGCTACTTAACTCTGACTAGTTTATTTATTAGTAGTACAATGTCTACTTGACTGTTGATGGCATTTATGGACTTTCACAAAAATACACATCATCAAAAACTTGTTTAGTTTATAACTTTTGAATTATTATATAAACATTAAGTCAAAAAATTTAATCAGGCAATTACTTATTATATTTAATATATTATACTTTATTACATGAAATATAGTAAAACATCAAAGATGTGACAATATATCATGTAGGGAGGTAAATATGAAATAGTATTAAAAATTACAACTTTTCTTTTAGTGCAATTTTCTACATGTGTCTCAATTTGACTTTTCAATTAAGTTTCATTTATTAAAAGTAGATAATTTTTTGGCTTTCTATCTCTTGTTTTATTACTTATTTTGTTTCTTACCCTTTATTTTCCTTTTAATGCATCTTTCATAATTACTTTGCCTTGGAATACAGTACAATTTTTCTTATTATTTTCTCAGATATTTTGTTTCACTTATTTTTTTCAACATTTTAAATTTTACTTTACAATATATCCTCTAGATTATATTCCAACTCATATTTTTGAGGCATGCAATTTATTTCTATTTTTTTCTAATTGTTCACATTTGACTCTACATATTCCAATGGATATCAAATTAGCTTTCAACCTTAATTAAAGTCCTGTATATTCTTGCAATTTGTATTCTAATTGTTTATTATCACTTTCATTATCAGTTATTTAACTATATAAAGATAGCTTTCAATTCAAAACTTATTCATAGTGCTTTCATATTACCATCTATTTTCATTATATCACATGATCACCATTTCTTATGCTTGCTCATAACGGTTATTAAAACAGGGAAATCTCTTCATACAGTAGTGTCACTCACAATCAATGGATGCCAGAAGACTTATACATAAAATCCCTATCTAGTGCCTATTCATCTAATATCCCCAGACTGATGAAAGCTACAATCTAGAAACTAGTCTGGGGATATTGGATGAGTAGGCACTATGTGCAAGCCTTCTGGCATCCATTGATTATTCTGGCTTGCATTGAGTGGCACTACTGTATGGAGATTTTTGCCCGTTTTACTATCATTATATTAATTTTAGGTACATTTATTTTAATTCCCAATCTTTTATAAGTTCCATAAATTTAACATGTTAATTTATTCATATCTTCTCAAAGTATTGCCATATTATCAACTAATCTGATACAATGAACCTATTTTTGTGTCCTAACGCCATGACTTTTAAAATTAATACTGAATTGTTGAAGCACTTATTATCTATTTATTATGCATTAAGAACAATATTTTTGGGTGTATATATATCACTGTAATAATTAAATCTTTATTTTGAATTATTAAAAAAAATGTTTATCACATTAAAAACTATTTCTTCTGTGAGAAATTATTCATGAAACAAAATGATAGAATATACATTTTATTCTATTTTTTCTGCTTTTATCAATTGGGAATTGATTCTGAAACTTTTTTTGCTCATCAGAAAATCACTATTAAACCTGACCTAAACTATTCAGAATAATTTGAACACTTTTTCTCTAGGCTTCAGTTTAATTGAATGTCATGACTTCATATAAACAACTTATATTAACATATTATGTTACATATTAGATATAGTGTACAATGTTTCATAATACTACAATTATTAATATATATCTTTTAATTATAGATTCTTGTTAATTTAACATCTGCTTATCCAAGAATATGTAAGTACTGCATTTTTTAAAAATATTTTATTATTGTTAATCTCAAGAAAAAAATTAAAGATAATTTTTTTTAAAAAAGTATAAATTGATTTTCTGATTGAATGATGAGTAATCTATTTTTAAGATTTTACACATTTCAGCATGTGCAAATTAAATTGTTATATTGATCATACAAAGGAAATAAAGCTCGACTTCAGACCTTTCTTTCTAAGTTTGTAATACATTCTTGAATGTTCTAAGAACATGTTTTTAACTTTATTAGAATTAAATTGTAAAGTATGGGAATGAAAAATTTCTAGACACTTTGTGGGAACTGAAATTTCTTTTCATATTTTAAGCAAAAGAATGTTACCATCATACGTTATCTCTATAAGGCTGCAAAGGTGGATAGGAATTCTTATTAATAAAGCATTAAACTTTGATAACCACTGAAGTCAATCCTCATCATCTTTTAAAGTGAGTAGAGATAGATTTGGATCCAACACCAGGTTTTAAAAATTACAAAATAAGTCTAAAGAAACTTTGAACCAGAGATCTTCCACAAATAACTGTCCAAACTAAGATGCCACAATATTTACTTTACTTGAAGGGTAAGTAATCTGAATTATAAGATAGGTGAGTTCAACAAATGTAAGTTGCAGCAAACCATTCTATGATAACCCAATAGATATGAAAACTTATAACAAGAGCTATAAAAAGGACTAGTTGGTCTGGTTAGAATTGGTTTTCAGTGTTCATGATTCAAAAACAAAATATATATCCTAGAATTATAGAAAGTCAGAAACTTGACTAGAAGCCTAATCAGTGGGAAAAAAGTAATTGGTAAAGGAATTGGGATGGATACAACAAAGAGAGATGATCATTATTCCAGAAGCTCTTGTGTGATACACAAGGAGATCTTCACATAAAACATGTGCCCTGAACATAATCTCATTGGAAGTCTTCCTTATAAAGAGAACTAAAGAAAGCAAAAGCAACATTGAACTTAAAATGGAGGAGATACTTAAATCTATCTCCAGCTGTTTTTGATAATGATTTGGAGACACTGTCCAATTACATTTAGATATGTTTATTAATTCATGTGATAGTGAAGAGATCTGACATCAAAGATAAGGAAAGACACCTGAAGTCAAATCTCTTTCATGGTCATATATTTCAAAAGGCCATGAACATTGATGTAAAGATGCTGACCATAACCAATGGTAAAAACAAAGTTGGATACCAAAAAAAGTATTGATTGACCTATATTAATAGGTTCAAGAAATTATTTATGTAGTTCCTATGAAGAAGGATTAAAGCACAATGTGGTGCTAGAGTTTGGTTATATAGACAGAATTATATATTGGATTATACCAGCAATATTCTTATATATAACCAAAAATATCAAGTTTGTCAGGATTGAACAATATTCTTCTGAGAATTTAACATACTTATATGCAACTTTTAAAAAAATCAAATTTGTCAGCAATGAATAGTATTTCTTCCTATATAACAATGAAATTAGAGATTAAAGTATTAAACTTATTTTCAACATCTCCATCAAAACCTAGGGAATTTATTAATAGATCATCAAGTTACTTTTTTATACTGATCTGACTTTGTATAAAATAAGGAAATGATAAATAGCATGAGAGACTTTTGATGGCCAGATCTTAAACTAACTTAAGCAACTGAAAAAAAAGATGACAAAAAAGGTTAATGGTTAGGCAATGAAGCAGTCAATGTCTAATCATCATTGGGCTTCATGCTTCACCATCTACACTAACCTCCTATGGGGCCTGCAATTCAGACATCATTGTAAATATATACCATTCACCCACACACTGTATGCATAATGATCAAAAAAAAATTAATAAATTAAAAAAATATTTAGTAAAGTAAAACAGTAGTGTGCATGATGCATATATATATATATGAACGAAGCAATAATTTTATTAATATTTATTGCTGAAAATTAGACGTTTTGTTATGTAAATATCTTTTTATATATTTGTATTTAATTAAACTATTGGAATGTAATAATTCATTAAATGCAAGTTATAGGCAGGTTAAAAATTTTTTAACTTGTTTTTGTTTATCATAAATGTACCTTTGAAGGTTCTAGCAATGATATAGATTGCAGAACCTTTTAACTATGTGGTGAATCTGAACTGATATCAGACCCATATAGCTATATAGTTTGCTTAGTTGGATTTTAAGATATTTACGTATCTGAAAAATTCATGCGTTCAAACTTATAGGAACAGTTTGCTTAAGTGCTGTTCAGTAGAGTTGAGATTTAGATCTAGTTTCTAGTTCTCCTACCCTTTACTGACAAAAGCCAATTAGCTTGAAACCATGGTTTAAAGGTTGGAGACAATTTGAAAGAGATATTGGATTTTCGATTCTCTCTCAGCATTTTTTGTAAACAAGCTTGAGTGGGCTATTGGTAGAGCTCCATCTGTGATCATATATATATATGAATTTCTAAAGTTCATTTCAAAACTGGTTTTTAACTTGAATACTCCTGCTCATTTCGTCAAAATGTAATTGTATTTGAAAAAGCTATATAAAAAGCCATTACTCTTTATTGATTATGCATAATTTAGTGTTCCTTAAAGAATTCTTCACAGGTTTGAAAAGATTAGAAAAAATTGTATATTATAATATTTCAGAGAATAAACTGACTAAATTTTAGATCAATGAATCTTTTTTGTTAATAACTAAAAATGAAAGACATTAATTACCAAAAAGGTTGATGCTTTACACAATGGCTGATATAATTATTGATTTAAGAACTAACTGTGCAGTGTATATATTTCGGTGTCTTTGGTTTTTTGATAACCTTTATGTCAATAAACATTACATGATCACCATTTCTTATGCTTGCTTATAACTGTTATTAAAACAGGAAAAACTCTCCATACAATAAATGGTGATCATGTGGTGTTCATTGTCTTAAAACCAATCCTGCCTAATAGGATAGTGGTGGCTATTGTTATTAAAAAACCAGACACCAAAATGTATGGGTACTGAACTGAGTGCAGACCTATATAATTATATAAGCTAATGAGCTTGGATTGAAAATATTATTGTGTTTTCAATTTAAGACTCATAGTTTTGTAGTTAAGTAGAGATAAAAGGTGGCTGCTGGAGGGCTGCATTAGATCCTAAGATCTAGGTGAAGTGCTCTCAGATCCAAGGCTACCCACTGACGAAGGCCACAAGCCAGAAACTAATCTGGCGATATTGGTTGAATAGGCACTAGATGGGAATTTTATGCACAAGCCTTCTGACATCTATTGATTACTCTGGCTTGCACTGTAACAATCAGAATTCATATATCTCATTAACCAGTTGCATCTTCCCTCCACTACAATTGAAGTGCAGCAATACAGGTGGGTTCAGGGCCTGCAATGCTGAGTTCGAATCTAGTAGACTGACTACACAACATATAACTATGGGATAACATACTTGCCACCACATTAGCAAACATCTTTTAGGTCACAGGGGTCAGAGAGATGCAAGAGACCCTAAAAATTTTTATTACAACTAATACTATTACTAATCTAATGAATGACCTTGTTATAATTAATTTATTTTGACACGAGACACTATGGCTATAGGTATTAAGGAAATAGACATGAAGATGTAGATATAATTAAAACTATATTTAATGTTGATATAAATCTATTTACAAGCCTGCAGTTTGATCTTAGTCAATACTCCTAATATGGCACAAGATTACATTATTAAAGCATTAATCATTCGACCTTTCCCTATATTTAATAGTAGCAAGCCCTTATTTCATGCCCCAGACTAAGTACAATAGTTATCATGTAAGGCTAACTGGAACGAGATATATGGCTGTGAATTTACTCATCCCAACAATAGATTATATATAAAGTTTTATTTACATGATTAATTTTAAAGAGGGCCTGTTATTGGAGGGCAAATAATATGGGAGGCTTGGGAAGTGAAATCATAAGCAGGAAATAAATGAGAGGTGGTATTGATAGAGATGCCATAGAATAATAATGGAGCGAACTTTGAAATGCAAGCCAGGAGGGGCTTTCTGCTGGGGACCCTACAAGACCAGTCATAATCACAAGTCCAGGTGTAGGGAACTTCTGCCACTGTTACTACCCCAACTGGATGATGGACTCAGCTTTCCATGGGAGCACTTTGAACTGTGCCCTTCCATATGGAGCAGAACAATACCTTTAAACATAGGTATCTGGTGATTTCCCTGGCTTTAAATAAGAAAAAACTTAGGCATCACTCAATAATAACACCTATCATTTGATAATAGAACACAATTTATATATTTAATTGCTAATAGATGATGACTCACTTCCGAGGTCCACATTTATGAATGATTAACTTACAAGCCCTCAAATAACATGAGATTGGTTTGATTATAAAGTTAAATTCAATGGATATCAATCGACACTAATAATAAAAAGGGTAAAGATTATAATTCTATCATATTTCTATTGTTAAGTTAAGATATCCACCCACACAAATTATGGTACACCCACACTCATAGCTAATTATGAAAGTTAGATACGTCTCTGAAGCTAAGATAATTCATTAAAATATATAAGATGATACAAGAAAGCATATTAATATAAAATGATATGCATCTGAGTAATAATATATAAAATATAAAGATTATATAATTCCTGAGCTAGCCACTTGATCAATATAAGATGAGTTTACTATAAATACATTATTTAATGATTCCGTGCATTTTAGAAAAGTTAACATTTAATAAAGTTAAGAGGCTAGGTCAGAAATTATTGAGGCATGAAATTAATTACATCAATAAATAAATATTAATAGAACTGGATACCCAAAGAAAAGGAAAGATCATATAGTAATTTAATATTTAAAGATTACAGATTTTTTTTTTAAATAAGATTTACTTGAGTAGACATTATGAATAAAATATTACAAATTAGAGATATGAATTCTAGTTTTGAATAAAAGAGCATGAAAGTTCTTAAAAATGTTGGGTACTGGTTACCTTTGATTTAAGCAGAACATGCACATTTCTGAGTGATCCTCCTGTTTATGAAGTATGGTGCAGTAGCTTTTCCTTAACAGTTCATTTATTGATCATGATTATAAGCAGCAGTTGATTAAGCAGCAGTATACAGATTACAACAGACAATTTCAGTTCATTTTAACAGCAAATAAAGGATCCAGCACATCATTCCTCCAGAGGAGAATAGTGCATGCTGACTACTCAGGCATCACAATATTATACATATATAGCATACTTTAATAATTTAAAGTACAAAAGAAAGCAGAAGGCAGATCACAGAAAACCAGATTGAAATTCTGATAGAGCTTCAGATAGATAGAGCCCTATTTTACTGTGAACAAGACTTTATATACCTTTTGTTTCCCTTGCTCTTTATCTTTCAGATACATCTGACATTATGTATTTGTTCGGCTTTTTGATCTTCTCAAATATCTGCAGGTAAAATAGTGCATTAAGAGCACATGTTCCATTTGTCATTTCAATCTGAATATTTTGCTTTACTTTATTGCGTATTTCCCCTATGACCTCATTTTACTGCAGATGTTTTTGTAAAACTAATTAAAAGCTTTCAGGAATATTTCTCAGTCTTCTATTGTCTCTTCCCACCCACTATGACTTGCAATTTTACTTAGCAGGGGAATTTCTATTTTTAATACATTTAAATATTTAAAAAGGTTAAAAACTTTTTAGATTTTATAAATTAAAATGTTATATAACGTTAACCTAAATAATTATTAACGCAAAATATTTTTAAATATTCTAAATTTAATAAATGATTTTCAGTGCATTAATATCTCATATTGGAGTGTGTGTGCATGAGGCATATTTAACAAGCTTTTATATATATATATAACTAATACAATTATACCTACAGTCCAATATTTGAGGGTTTAAATTTAGGTGGGATGGAGGAGTGGGTAGAAGACGATAGAACAAATATGACTGAGGTGAAACTAAGATTCGAACTTGAATCTTACAGTTTCAGCACTGAGTGGCAATACTGTATGGAGAGTTTTGCCTGTTTTAATAACAGTTATAAGAAGCATAAGAAATGGTGATCATGTTATGTTTATTGAGTTAATCTACAAATTGTTGTTGGATTTTTTAGAACATTTATTTTTTATTCTACTTTTCATTGAATTAGCTAAAGACACAGCTTGAAGGCTTGTTTGAATTACAGCTGTGATAAAATGATCGACTCTGGATCTTAAAGTTCATGGATTGGTCAAGCGTTGTTAGCCGAGAGGTCATCACATCTGCCTTGCAAGCAAGTAGTTGGTTGCAGACGGTTGTGAGTTCATGTCCCGGCTGTTGCTATGACATATGAGGGGAAAAAAGTTCATGGATTGTTGCTCTAAGCATATTACTTCCATTGTTCAAACTTTTTATGAACTCCTGAGCAATAAACCACTTCATTATTTCACAGAATGGAAGATAAGTTGTCACAAAGACAGATTCAAGTCAGAATCAATATATATTATCATCATAGTTGCAGAATAAAAGAAAATTTAAATATTTCTTAAAAATAGATTTTAACTTGCTTCAATTAACAAAGTTCATAATATTTTAAAAAACATTGCATAAAGTAAAAAATTCGAATATGAAAAGACTAAACATTTTATGCTAGTCAGAATCAATATATATCGTCGTCATAGTTATAGAATAAAAGAAAATCTAAATATTTGTTAAAAATAATTTTTTTTAAACTTGCTTCAATTAAAAAAGTTCATAACATTTTAAAAAACATTGCATAAAATAAAAAAAATCTAAATAAAAAACACTAAACATTTTAATAAATATATAAATTCAACATTCCTTCTTTTTCTTCCTTCTTTTTCTTTTTAAAACTTGTTTTATTCCAAACTATAATTTTATTTCTTTTTTATACAACATTTCAACTACATTCTGTAGTCATTATCAAGTTTCCTTAAAAATAATAATAACAACAACAACAACAACAACAACAACAACAACAACAACAACAACAACAACAACAACAACAACAACAACAACAACAACAACAACAACAACAACAACAACAACAACAACAACAACAACAACAACAACAACAACAACAACAACAACAACAACAACAACAACAACAACAACAACAACAACAACAACAACAACAACAACAACAACAACAACAACAACAACAACAACAACAACAACAACAACAACAACAACAACAACAACAACAACAACAACAACAACAACAACAACAACAACAACAACAACAACAACAACAACAACAACAACAACAACAACAACAACAACAACAACAACAACAACAACAACAACAACAACAACAACAACAACAACAACAACAACAACAACAACAACAACAACAACAACAACAACAACAACAACAACAACAACAACAACAACAACAACAACAACAACAACAACAACAACAACAACAACAACAACAACAACAACAACAACAACAACAACAACAACAACAACAACAACAACAACAACAACAACAACAACAACAACAACAACAACAACAACAACAACAACAACAACAACAACAACAACAACAACAACAACAACAACAACAACAACAACAACAACAACAACAACAACAACAACAACAACAACAACAACAACAACAACAACAACAACAACAACAACAACAACAACAACAACAACAACAACAACAACAACAACAACAACAACAACAACAACAACAACAACAACAACAACAACAACAACAACAACAACAACAACAACAACAACAACAACAACAACAACAACAACAACAACAACAACAACAACAACAACAACAACAACAACAACAACAACAACAACAACAACAACAACAACAACAACAACAACAACAATAATAATAATAATAATAATAAAAAAACAAAAATAATAACACAAATAAATAAAATATTAATAGATTCCAAATATATAATATTCAAATAAAACCACAATATTGTTATAATCTACAAATACAATTATTTACCTCCTTCCCTATCTTTAATTATTTCTTTTAAAATACCTTTATAATTTAATACTCTTCTTATATAAATTTATTATCTATTCTCTAAATCATCACCCATTAACATTCTTTTTATACCCCCCCCCCCCTTTTAATATATTCCTATATTATCTTATTTTTTATCTTTATTTATTAACATTCTATTTAATACTGGTTTATACTGATCTATATATACTTCCTCTTTTTTTATTCTCTTTAAAATTTTTAACACATTTCAATGGCCTTATATCAAAATTTTCATGCTTAAATTCTTTTTATGAATATATATAGAAGATTTTTTATCATATAAATGTTGCCTTAATCTAGTTTTTAATTTATTCTTACTTGTTCCTATATAAGTCATATTTACATTACTTTTATCACAATCCATACATTTAATTATACATACTGAATTTATACATTCTAAAATATCAAACTATTTCCCATACTTAATCCATGTTTGAGTGGCTTTTTAGCAAATGTATATATGTATAATTTTGAAAGAGAATTTTTTAATAATGAAAAAAATAAGCCAATTTTTTATAATAGATATGTAGATGATTATTTTTTTGATTTTTAATGGGAATGTTAGAAAAGCAAATAATTTTTTGGGGTGTATAAATACAAAAAATGATAAAATTTACAATGGAAAAAGAAAATAACAATGTAATTGATTATATGGATATAAGAATTTTTAAAAAATTTGGAATGGATGGAATAATTTATATAGATACAGCAGTATTTAGAAAGAATACATATTTTGGATTAGCTAATAATTGGTACTCTGATATTGAAAAACATTGCAAGCTTAATATTGTTAATAATAAGATTATTAGGGCTGTTAAGGTATGTTCAAATGAAATGTTTTTCAAGAATGAAATAAATAATATTAGGGGGAATGTATTAAAAATGATTATCCTGAATATATTGTAAAAAGATTGATATCTAATTATAATATTGAAAATATAAAATAAGGATTAAATTGAATAAAAATGGAGAAAATAAAATAATTTATATAGGATTTAGGGTATCAAGATATTTATTTTTTAAAATTAAGAAATTTTTTAGGTATTTTAATAGGAGATATAATACACTAATTTGCCCTGTTTATAAAAGGAAACAATGTTTGGGTGAGTTAATAAATGATTATGATAAAATTGATATTTTAGAATGTATAAACTCAGTGTGTATAATTAAATGTATGGATTGTGATAAAAGTAATGTAAATATGACTTATATAGGAACAAGTAAGAATAAATTAAAAACTAGATTAAGGCAGCATTTATATGATAAAAAATCTGCTATATATATTCTTAAAAAGGAATTTAAGCATGATAATTTTGATATAAGGCCATTGGAATGCGTTAAAAATTTTAAAGAGAGAATAAAAAAAGAGGAAGTATATATAGATCAGTATAAACCAGTATTAAATAGAATGTTAATAAATAAAGATAAAAAATAAGATAATATAGGAATAATATATTTTAAAAAAAAAGGGGGGGGGAGGGGTATAAAAAGAATGTTAATGGGTGATGATTTAGAGAATAGATAATAAATTTATATAAGAAGAGTATTAAATTATAAAGGTATTTTAAAAGAAATAATTAAAGATAGGGAAGGAGGTAAATAATTGTACTTGTAGATTATAATAATATTGTGGTTTTATTTGAATATTATATATTTGGAATGTATTAATATTTTATTTATTTGTGTTATTATTTTTATTTTTTATTTTTATTATTATTATTATTTTTTTTTTTAAGGAAACTTGATAATGACTACAGAATGTAGTTGAAATGTTGTATAAAAAAGAAATAAACTTATAGTTTGGAATAAAACAAGTTTTAAAAAGAAGGAATGTTGAATTTATATATGTATTATCATGGAGCTATAATTTAAAAAGAAAAAGAAGTGAAAAGTTGTGTATATAATTATATTTAAACATTTTAAAGAGCACACAAAAACATTATTAAAATTTTAAAAGAAAAATAATAGAGATAAAAATATTTTATAGTAAATGCTTTTATTCATCTACTGTACATTAAAAACAAAAAAAAATTGTTTCTTTAACCACAATTGGAAATTTTAGATTAAACATGAAATAAAAAGTTAGAGGGATTCAGAAATTAATGAACTCTATTTCTATATGAACCACCATGCTTTTATTTCAAGTTCAAACTAAAAATCCCAATTGTCTTTCAAGAAACAATTTTTT
This sequence comes from Epiperipatus broadwayi, assembly GCA_028023455.1. Taxonomy (NCBI): domain Eukaryota; kingdom Metazoa; phylum Onychophora; class Udeonychophora; order Euonychophora; family Peripatidae; genus Epiperipatus; species Epiperipatus broadwayi. The sequence continues at coordinate 437,392 of JAQFVV010012580.1, forward strand.
TTTTTTTGGTTTTAGTGCATGACAAGTGGCGCACTTATTATAAAATATTTTTAATCTATTATTTTTAATTTTTTAATATTCAGGTAATCCCCCCCCCCCACATATATATATATATGTGTATTACCTGAATATTAAAAAATTAAAAATAATAGATTAAATATATATATATAATCATTATTTTCAACAATGATCAATCCATTGCTGGATGAAGGTCTTTCCAAGTTCAATCTATCTTTTCCAATCTCTATCTTCTCCATATCACTCCAGCGCACTTTCTTATTTCATCCATCCATCCCATATGTGATTTCTTTCTAGGTCTTTTACAATCTTCTGGAATCCACTTTAAGGTTTCAATTGTACAGGGTTGTTGCTTTTTTATTTGCTATTTTTTAAGTATATTTGTATAAATTTCAGTTACTAAAGTGGTTTTGAATCATTTATACTAGTCATATAAGTATTACAGATTAATGTTTGTGATATAATGAAATTGCTCCCTTTTTAATTTAATAAGTAAATATTAGGCAAAACACGATTATATTTTCTAGTCAATCTAACCCTGAATACTATTATATACAATATAAAAGAGAACTATAACTTGTGACACCTTTATTTGTTTCAAGTGCTAGTGTTCAGTGGACTGTATTAGCTGAATACACTATCACATGGTTAAATAAATAATAATTATTCCAACACAATTGGAGTACAACAACTATATAAAAATAAATATTTTCTTTATTATTAAACCGGTTTTCACCCTATATTAGAATCTCTTCAAAATACACTTTTTGAAAAGATCCTATATAGGGTAAAAACCAGTTCAATAATAATAAAAATATTTATTTTCATATAATTGTTTTATTTCAACTGTGTTAGAATCATTTATTAATTATTTGAAAACAACATTATTGACAAATTTACATTTGACCACTGTTACATGTTAAATAAAGACTGAATTTTCTCCCTTTTCTTTCTAATTAAAGTATTTTTTCTGTTATCAGATTTTTATTTATAGAGATTTAGTAAATTAATTACATGTATTAGCATTCATACATGGAGGAATCAAAATAATGAAGATTGCTAAATTTAAATTACCACATAGATTTAATAAACAAGTAAGTTCACACTATAAATGTAAAAGTGATTATTAATACTACCCTATTGAACAACATTATTAAACATTAATATATAGATACAACATTGTATGGTATAATGGACAGATTCATATGCTCCACTAACATGATGCAGAATTCAAACACAAGACTCAAAACTCAACATTCTAGGTAGGGTTACCTCCCAGAAATACCCAATTTGAATCCAATGCTCAAGCTCTACAATGCCAGCTATGTGACAATGCATCTGATGCTGCTAATTATATATGCTTTGATCTAGTTCCAGGGGTCAGGAAGAAACAAGAGACTCTAAATTAATCATAGCATTAGGTTCATTAACAGAGGTCTATGGGTAGTAGAAAATGAACTCTTATATTATTATAAATTATATGAACCAAGCTAACATGATAGATTGCAGAGATAAATTAAATAAAATCAGAGATAAGTTAATAATAGGTTTAATAATATACTTTAATTATACAATATATAAGTTATGCACTGTCAGCATTAGCCAGACAATGATGCTGAAAATATAAATGATTAGATATTTCCAAAATGTTAAAATAATACAAATACAATTTTAGCATGGTTGAATATATATATTCTGTATACTTTTGAGTGTAAAACATGACATATTATATTAATATGCCTACATGCAGCATTCTTTAATATAGAGATATTTGTGATGAGGTACGAGATGCATATGGTAAATATAATTATTGATTTTATTGGTAAGTTTTTTTATTATTATATTGATTACATTAATTAATAAAAACAGTTACTAAAATAAAAAAATACAGACTAAAGATCATTTACAAGTTAGGGTAGAAACAGATTAAGTCAAGGATGGTTAACAGTCATATACAAAAAATTAAAACTAAGGAAAAGTTGGTGGTGCGGGATTAGATTTAATGCATAAGAATGGAGTTATGGTACATGAAGCTTTGTTGAAGAGCTTGCAGACTGGTGGATTGCCATATATCCATGGAAAACTTTCCATACAATGTCAGCCCAAGCCTAGCATCTACCAGGTAACTTAGTGGCTGTGTGGCTCATGCACATATTCCCTGGTGAGTTGTCAAAGTTCACCCTATTTTTTTGGGAATTGCAGGAAGAAGGGAACAATATTGGCCGTATTTACCCAGAAAAGCTACAAAGTAAAATATCTTGATACCCAATGCATCTGCACTGGCAACACACATGAGTTATATCAAATTATTTGAAAGACAAGGGGCTTGCTCTGTAAATTGAGCATAGATGTTTAATCTATCCCTGGTCATTATTAAAATTTAAAAAATCTGTATATTCCCTATTTTAAATTAAATAATTGACTTAATTATAAGTGCACTTTATCAAACATTAGCATATAAATATGGATTGAGATGCATGTTAAAAGAATTCCATAAGCTGAATATACAATCATTCATCTATAGCATATATTCACCATTATAACCTCACACACCCTAGCATTATGCTTAATTCAAATAGAACATTAGTAAAAAATAGCATAAATAAATCTTTATAAAGCAGTAATTAATATACATATATAATTGGGTTTGTTACATTCCCAATAATATTTGATAGTATAGTATTTGAGCGAGTGGATCGGCAATATGTTTAGATATACAGGCCATTACTAAAATTAATTTGCACAAATTATACAGTGGCATATTCATTGAGGGAGAGAGTGATTCACTTAATCGATGGCCATCCAGGTGCATCATCATAATAAAAATAATACAGCAAATAATTTAAAAGATTCAGGATTATTAACCCAAATATGAAAGGAAAGATGATAGGACATGCTAGTTAGATTACAGATATAGAAGTTAAATATACAATAAAAATAACACTAGAAATGTATAATCTAATTTAATTTATAGACAAGAGTTAAAATAGCTATAACTTAGAAGAATTTATATACAAGTAATCAAAAGCTCTTTAGTTAGCAAATTAACTCAGTTGATATATTGGAGAGTTTGAAGGTATTTATAATCTTTTAATGACTTTGAATGATATACAGGAGTCCATTTCACAGGATATTTTGTTTTCACTTATTATAGGGTCTTTAAGTTGACTAGTGGCAGCAGCATTTATTTTGATGGTTAGTAGCACATTCTCTTTGGTTTTGGTGGCAGCATTTCCTTTCTTTACTAGCAGTTCAATGAATGTTATTCTTTGCAGGCATTCAGATTACAGGGCTGCATGATGGCCATTCCTGAGGAGAAAAACTGTACCCTGCTGGCCTCTACTCCATCATTTTACTTTTTTCACAAAGTCTGGCATTCAAAGTTCTCACAAAATTTAACACTACACTTGGTATTCAACTTCTTCAAGAAAAATATTTTTTTTAGAATGAATAAAAGAATAATTTGTGCTGATATAGTACGCACTCTGTGGCCATTTTGAATTTTAAAACACTCAAAAAACATTGCTGGCACATGCAAGCGATAAATGACATCAACTAGAAATGCTCAGTGTTCAAAAAATTAAATAGCCTAAGGCACTACAATTAAAAAAGGGTTGAAAGAAAGTAATGTGGAAATTAAATAGCCTGAGACACTACACTTAAAAAAGTGCAGAGAAAGTGATGAAGGAAATTAAATAGCCTGAGGTGCTACAATTAAAAAAATTGCTGGAAAATAAAAAAAATAAAAAATGCTTTAAATCAAACATTGTAATAGTAAATCTCAAAAAATTAATGTATGTTAAGGCAAAGTATTCACATGAATTGCAGTACATAAAAAAAATCATAAATGCTATTTTCAAAAGCCTGAGTGTATATAGCGATAATTAAATGTTATTTACTTAGCGATAATTAGAAAAATAATAAATGCTACTTTCAACAGCTTATTCCTATAGCACTAATTAAACACTATTTCCTTAGTGATAATTAGAAAAATAATAAATGCTACTCTCAAAAGCTTATTCCTGTCTATCAACAGTATATACTAAATCAGGATAAAATTGACTGTTAGCGGCCCCAACATTTCACCCCCTATTTTTAAAAACTGAACTAAATTTTTTTCATAATAAGTGTATCTAACTAAACTATATCTAAGTATAAAGGTTAATAAAAAAGAATTAAAAAAAAATCTTAACGGTCACAACTGTATATATAACTATAAATAAGTAAATAAATAAACTATATTAACTATAAATGTTTTTACATAAAGATTAATAAAAAATGAACTTACATTTTTATGTGTAGTTTTGCACTAGACACACGAAGAAATTCATGAAAATGGTGTCAGGTTCATTTGTATATGCACATCAGCCATCACTGATGACATGTATCTCAGGTAAAATGTGTTGCTGTATGAGCAGTTCCAGAGTGGCAGCTGATTTGTCTTCAATTTCAGTCAAGAAACATTTTTGTGAGCCTCTTTCTATCCCACTGAACACCCAATGGTCTTCTCTCATTGCCTCTGTGGTATTTTCGATGAAAAAAGTATGACACATCTATTTCCACTATCCATGGTTTGCCATTGTCATCATATTCACTGAGAAGTGCTGGATTTCTGTCAAAACATGTAGCACATTCTTCCTGGCAAAAATACCATCAGTCTATTACCACTCATTTGCTAAACCAGTATCACGAGCAATAAAGTGAATTGGCAAATTATTCACCCTGCAAAATGTTATATGAACAATGCTGTTCAACGTCAGATGGCTTCGGAAAAAAAAATAGCCACTTCTTATTGATGGGTGTTGGTGACACATTTTGTATTGCCATCTAACACCATTTAAGCTGTTCAAATATTTTACCAGCGAATACTGACTATTGCATCACAGACATGGCATACTATTTTTTAATAAACGCCTCCTGGCCAGCCACTTTATGGTCAATTCTGGAGTTTGAAATTGTTTCAGCAGGCAATGAGTATTCCATCTTTCTGACAGAACAGCTGCAACATCTGCAATTTCATTTTGAGGAACTAAAGAAGTGATAGAAACACTATTTGCCATTTTTGACACTGCAAAAATTACACGTGGCAAAAGTAGTTCATAATTTTGACAGCAGGGACTTCTTTGGTGACACTTGTTAAGTTTTGCCACACACTGTAGCTCTAAATTGCGCATAAAAATGTAAGTTTTATTAAATTTTATTTATTAACCTTCATGTAAAAAATACATTTATAGTTAGATATGCTTTACAATTACATAGTAAGAATAACGTAGTTCAAACCATGGATAGTGGAGATTGATGAATCATACTTCTTTCATACATCCTATCTGCAGGAATTTGCATTTAGGGGTATGCACGAACATGACACCATTTTCGTGAATTTCCTCATGTGTCTAGCTCAAAACTACACATAAAAATGTAAGATCATTTTTATTATTATTAATCTTTATGTAAAAACATTTATACTTAGATATAGTTTATTTATAGTCAAATGCACTTAGTATAGGGAGATACACTCAGTATGAAAAAAATTTAGTTCAGTTTTTTAAAAATAGAGAGTGAAATGTTGGGGCCACTAACAGTCAGTTTTACCCTAAATCAGTATTATAATTTTAAAAAACAATATTGAAAAACTATAATGCTATGAATCAAACATTGTAACGTAACATTAAATAGCCTAAGGCGCTACAATGAAAAAAAGTGCAAGAAAAGAAAAAAAAGAACGTAACATTGAACATTAAAAAATTACAAAATCCTTTAAAATAAATCAAAAATGCTAATTTATATAGTGATAATCAAACATTATAATAGTAAATCTCAAAAAAATTAACGTACGATAAGGCATTTACAAAAAAAAATCATAAATGCTATTTGCCAAAAGCCTTTTTATAGTGATAATTACAAAAATAATAAATGCTACTTTCAAAAGCCTATTCCTGTCTTTCAACAGTATATACTAAATAAGTATTATAAATTTAAAAAACAATATTTAAAAATTATAATGCTATAAATCAAACATTGTAATAGTAAATCTCAAAATATTAAAAAAAGTGTGGGAAAAGAAAGTAACGTGTGCTACAATGGAAAAAAGTGCGGAAAAAGAAAAAAAATGTAACATTGAACATTAAAAAAATTACAAATTCCTTTAAAATAAATCAAAAATGCTAATTTATGTAGTGATAATCAAACATTGTAATAGTAAATCTCAAAAAATTAACGTATGTTAAGGCATTTACAAGAAAGCCTTTATATAGCGATAATTAGAAAAATAATAAATGCTACTTTCAAAAGCTTATTCCTGTCTTTCAACAGTATATACTAAATCTCAAAAATCAGTATTATAATTTAAAAAAATATTTAAAAAGTATATTGCTAAATCTCAAATGGCGGGGAAAATGAATTGCACTATATGTAATTAGAAAAATCAAAAATGCTATAAATCAAACAATGTAATAGTAAATCTCAAAATATTAAAAAAAGGGTGGGAACATTGGTGGTCGAGAAGTCAGCGTGACTGCCTTGCACTTGCAGGCAGTTGCCCGGGTTGCAGGCTCGCGTCCTGGCCGATGCTATGACACTTGAAAGAAAAAAAAAGAAGAAAAAAAAAAGAAAGTAACATGGAAAATTAAATAGCCTAAGGTGCTACAATGGAAAAAAGTGCGGGAAAATAAAAAAAGTGAAAAAAGAAAGTAATATTGAAAATTTGAAAAATTACAAAATCCTTTAAAATAAATCAAAAATGCTAATTTATATAGTTATAATCAAACATTGTAATGGTAAATCTAAAAAAATTAACGTATGTTAAGGCCTTTACAAGAAAGCCTTTATATAGCGATAATTAGAAAAATAATAAATGCTACTTTCAAAAGCTTATTCCTGTCTTTCAACAGTATATACTAAATCTCAAAAATCAGTATTATAATTTAAAAAAATATTTAAAAAGTATATTGCTAAATCTTAAATGGCGGGGAAAATGAATTGCACTATATGTAATTAGAAAAATCAAAAATGCTATAAATCAAACAATGTAATAGTAAATCTCAAAATATTAAAAAAAGGGTGGGAACATTGGTGGTCGAGAAGTCAGCGTGACTGCCTTGCACTTGCAGACAGTTGCCCGGGTTGCAGGCTCGCGTCCTGGCCGATGCTATGACACTTGAAAGAAAAAAAAAGAAGAAAAAAAAAAGAAAGTAACATGGAAAATTAAATAGCCTAAGGTGCTACAATGGAAAAAAGTGTGGGAAAATAAAAAAAGTGAAAAAAGAAAGTAATATTGAAAATTTTAAAAATTACAAAATCCTTTAAAATAAATCAAAAATGCTAATTTATATAGTTATAATCAAACATTGTAATGGTAAATCTAAAAAAATTAACGTATGTTAAGGCCTTTACAAGAAAGCCCTTATATAGTGATAATTAGAAAAATAATAAATGCTACTTTCAAAAGCTTATTCCTGTCTTTCAACAGTATATACTAAATCTCAAAATTCAGTATTATAATTTTAAAAAATAACATTTAAAAAGTATATTGCTAAATCTCAAATGGTGGGAACATGACTTTCAACACTATTTCGTGGAGTATCAACAAGTAAAAAAACCTAATTAATTTATTTTTAAAAATTTATAATAATAAATCATAAATCTTAATAATAGACATATTAATACATATTATAGTTAGCATTTATTTAAGTAATTTTTTACCAATATTTTAAGAATTTAAAAAAAAATACCAACTTTCTGGATCAGATGGTCATCCACACAGGCTGAATTTGGTTCTTCCTAGATCTCTTCATTAGTGCAAAACCATAAAGCCATCAACAAATTATACTTTTAAGATTTAAGTTTATTACTTTAAAGAAGATGCCAGTAAAATTAATTTATTCAGGAAATATTATAGCTTGACATCTTCTCTTTCAAATTTATTTTTAAAATTCTGTGCTTGGGTCTCACACAAATTAAACCAGATATGTGTGACATAAGATAATTTCCAAAAGTCAGGCTTCGGGATCAGCTTTTGTCTTACTAAGATAAAGGTGGTAAGTTCAGAAATTTAACAATATAAAGCTGAACTTTCAAATTTTAAAAGATAGCTATAAACAAGCTAATGGACTTTTATGCCTCAAGCCTAACTAGTAAGCAAATGCAATAGATGGTGAAGAGCCACAGAATGGCCATTCCTGAGGAGGAAAACAGCATCCTGATGGCCTCTACTGTCATTTTACTTTTCTTCACAAAGTCTGGCATTCAAAATTCTCACAAAATTTAACATTATGTTTGATATTCAACTTCTCTCTCAAAAATTTTTTTTTTTGTAGAATGAATAGAAGAATATCTATTTTTATTTATATCAGTGAAGCATACAATAGAATTCCAAACTTGTTTACCCTATAGCATAATAATCCATTACCAAAATCTGGTTACAGATAAATACCTTGTTATCTATCAGAATATCTAAAGCCAGCACAGAATGTTATAAATTTTTTTTACTTTTGTTATTTTACATTTAGATATTCAGATAACATTTTATTTTTTTTATAAAACTTTACTAATTTTAGATTAAAATTTGATCGAACATCTGGTTAAATATTTAAACCATTAATACATTCCTGTAAAATAAGAATGAATGAGTGCTATTGTCTGCCTTCCAACCCTCATTTACTTTTTTGCAATTAAAATTGTGGCATGATATTTTATAAAATTATAAATAAAATTATTAACAATATTAAATTCAACATTGAAAGTTTTAAATGACAAAATTAATATTATTTTAAATTACTAGATTTACTATATTGCAAAATTTAAATAAATGAAAATATTACTTTTGCTTATAATTTTTAAATACAATATTGCAAATTGTGTAACTATGGCATAATTGATTTAAACCTTAACACGAATATATATATATATATATATATGTACATACTTTTATATTAACAATAATAATTTACAAATTATTTCTGCTGAACTATTCATTTACATTTCATTAATATTTAAATATTTATCCCTACTACTTTACTCAAGCAAGGACTTCGGCATATTAGCACATTACATGCACATTGCAATAGATTGTGGTTCAAACTGGGATACGAGGGTATGAGAGAAATGAGAAAAGGTGAAACTAAGGTCTGCAAAGCAGATATTACTATTTTAATAAAATAGATATATAATACATATTCTTAATTACAAATATAATTGGGTATTCTGTTAGCAATAATAAAGTTGACTTCATCTGTCTTATTAGTTCATTATAAGTTTATATTATTAGTTCAGATAACCATTAAAGTTAGATCTAGAATTTTCATTAAACTTATCTATTATTTCTTTAATTGGTATAATAGGTGATTACCATGGCTATGGGTTTCTTATTTCTACTAACTATGGCGATCCATTAGGTCTGGTTGAAGTGTTGTTTTCTTATTAGCTTGTTACAGTCCTGGTATTATGTAGGCATGATATTTTGAATTGAGGCATTCACTAAACTTAGGCTGGAAAGAAGTCACCAATGGACATATCTGCTTAACAGTGTATCTGGTTTGAATTATCCCCACATGTAAAAACAAGTATGTAAAACACTTTTCTACAGCTTTCTGAATTTTTCTCAGCAATATGCCAATCAATGAAGAATACCACACTTTTGTTTGCAGAATTCATAGACAATATGAATGAAGGAATGAATCAAAGTTCTCAGGATCAGTTTTTTATAACACTGGTCTGATTCCATCATGCAAATACCTATTTAAACTTTTTTTTATCTCTTCAAGAATTTAATTTCCCCACAAAGCTTATTTTTATTATAATTAATTTACAATATTAATCACAACTTACATATACATGGTTTTATATTGTCTTTAATATAGCATTCATTTTTGGTTTGTGGACTAACATAATTTCATCAATCAAAAAAAAATGTAAACTTTACAAAATTTAAACAAAGTTTGATTTTATACAATTTCTAACTTTTTTTTCTTTTTTCATTTACTAAGTTCAATTTGATAATTGGCATACCAATCAATCATATTTAATTAGGGAGAAGAAATATCACACTTCAAAATACTCTTCTAATTACAGTTAATTGTATTTTTTTTATCTTAAAAAAATCTACATGTACATTTTCTTTGATTATTATGGTAGTTACAATAGAAATAATAAATATTTTTAGTAAATAAAAATTACATTTTTTAAATATATTATTATATTTTATAAAATATACTTTTCTCTTAACAATCTCATTCCAAACACATGTTATACCAAAAATAATGGAACAATATATATATATCATTAATATCATTTTCAACCATTATCAATCCACTGCTGGATGAAGGCCTCTCCAAATTCAATCTATCTTTTTTTCAATCTCTAGTCTCTATTCTCTACATCACCCCAACACTGTTTATTATTTCATCCATCCCTCCCACATGTGGTATTTTCTAGGTCTTTTACAATTTCTTGGGATTCACTTTAAGATTTGACTGTCCATCTATTATCACCTCTTCCAGCAATATGTCCACTTCAGTCTCTTAATTCTTTATATCAGCAACACCTGTTTGTTTTCTCATCCATGTATTTCATTTTAAATCTCTTCTTGTTACCCTTAATATGCATATCTTCATATTTCATTGTGGTCTGAAGTTTCTGTGTTCTGTTGTTGAATGTCAAAATTTTAAGTAAAAATCTTTCTTGTCAAACACATAGGCAGATTTCTTTTTAATATTAAGTTATTTCTATCAAAAACACTTCAAGTTTAATTCTATGATTAATTTCATCTATTAAGTTTCTATCTGTAATAATAATCTGACCAAAATATTTGTAATTGTTAATTTCTAACTCATTATTATCAATCTTTATTATCTTTTTTTGAGAAAATCTATCAAACAGCTATATATATATATATATATATATATATATATATATATATATAAACTCTAAGTTTCAAATTAATTTAAAGTTTTAAAAGTTTTTTTATTCAAAAGATTTCAGAAATTATAAATTAATTTGACACTTCTAGTTTATATATATATATATATATATAAATATATATATATATATATATATATATATATATAATCAAAATTATCCCAAATTCACAACTCAACTTAATTAGCCAAAAAAAAAAACAACAACTCAAAAACACAACCAAAGGTTTCACTACTACAAACACATTTCTCAAGTGTAAAGACCTATTTATATATATATAATTTGATATTTTTGCAATAAGCTAATATGTATGTCTCTTATGTATGTATCATATTTAGTATGTGTTTAATAAATCAGTCTTTTACTTGAAACTCCAAAAAATCATAAATTATTTAAAACATATTAAGCTTGATTTTAAAAGCTATTAATTAAAACCAAATAAACCTCTATACTGCTCTCTTGCATCTTACTTAAACTATATCTATGAAATAAATTATATGTATAAAACAAATACAAACAAACAAACAGAAAATATTAATTGAATAAAAGCATTTTAAAAAAGAGAAATGAAAAAAATAATGGCAGGGTAAAAAAAAAAGAATCCTGGGATTAAAAAAAGGTAAAATTATTTAAAAAATAGTTAGATCTGCTTCAAGACAGATAATGAAGTAATGTAAAATGTAGCAACTAATGAATTGAAAATTATTACAGAGAAAATTTTAGAATACAATTTAAAAAAAGTAAAACATTGAAATGAAAATCAGTATGTAAAGGATTTGCATGATTAGGTTGATTGTTGATGATTATCTGCTGCTGACTTTATTACTTATATTTATTTATTTTTATTTTATGAGAATAAGTGTCAGCAAAAGTTGATTATATTATATGTTTAGATTTGATTATAGAAATAAATGTATAAATTTAAGAATTAGAGAAAATTGTTCAGCTGCAATGAAAGCAGCAATCAATAATTAACATTGCTACATGTAATGTGAACTACTTCATAATAGCTATGTACATGGTCTTAACTCATATAACAGAATTTCACAACAAACTCAATTTTTAAATAATCAAGATGCAGACATTTTTGTCACAACTGAAACAAAAATCAGCAGTGTAACCAATCAAATCATATCTAACACTCTTCATAGTAAATACATCTTTACACACTAGCCTAACATCAGACCAGCACTAGGCATTGAAGTATTAATAAACAATCAATTTCCAATAACGAAACTAGAAATAATACTCTTTTTCAGTTAATGCAATCATCATCTCCTTTATGTTACATTCTGAGATTTACTATATTATAGCAATATACTCATGTCAAAAGCAAGGGAGATCGTATATATCCTCCTAGTCATGCAAACACAATATATTACATAAGCCCAGTACAATTATCATGTATGGTGACTTTAACTGCAGCTACAAGTGATTTGCCATATGCCTTGAAAGCCAGACACATGCAACTTTCTCTTCTGCTATAGCACACTTATATCCAACAAATGCCATTTCATTTATAGGTGCACAAGGTTCCTCTTCATTGACCTATTTTTTAGTTCTCCTACAAACCTAAAAGCCTCAATTCACCTATCCACAGTCTCATTTTCAGAGCACATCTGCATAACACTCATGCAAAGCTGCCTGCAAAATAAACAAACAATATATAAATTTATATACAAGAAACAACTTCTTAGACAATTCAAACTAACTCTAGATGATTTCTCTAATCTATTAATAGGCAGCAACCATCTACATCAGCTGTAAAATTTTTCTTCAATTGAAAAATGGTCACAATTAAAAAATTAATGAACAAGTGCTGTTCAGATTGTTTATCACACTATAACTCAAACAACCTTATAAAGTGAGGTATTGAAGATATAAACTCAACCCTTAAAGCTATAACAAGATTCAATAAAACAAAAGTTCTCATTCATAAGCTTCATTGTGAAAGCAAACACTTAACTCAGCTATATAACCAGAACATGGTTTTTATGCTGAGAAAAATCATACCAAATCTATCATCACTAATAAAAACCACAGTAAATTATGCAAAATTTCCTATACCATATGCTTACAGTTTTCCCATACTATCAAAAGATAATTCACTCTTCTCTGGTACTAATGTTGATGAGGAATTTCTGAACCATTTGAAAGTTTCCCTTAAAAAATCTCAGAACACATCACAGATATTAAGTGAAACAAACCACACACATAATTACTACATGTCAAAACAGCAAGTTCTTGATGAAATAGTGCATTTAAAACAACCTAGCTCACTGGCAAATAATCCCATTCCAGCTAACATATACAAACAAATGGACTACTTCACTACTGAAGCAGTCAATCTTAGCCCAAGATTGAGCTTCATGGTTCTATACACTCACCAATTACTAACCAATATTCAAACCCTATGTCCCATCTCAGTCTATTTATGTGTATATCTCATATATATATTTCTGAGAAGCATGCCTTAAAATTATAAATTTTAGCTTTTCAATTTTTTTTTCACATTAAAATACATAGGTATGGCTCAGATATATATATATGTTGATATGAAGATTTACACGGGTTGCATATATAAAAGACATATTTTGCGGGTTCATCCGTGTTAAAATATTTTAACACGGATGAACCTGCAAAATATGTCTTATATATATATATTGCAGGAGCAAACATACTAACAAAATACTTTATAAATATTTTATTATACATCTTTTATAAAACTTTCTTTTTAAATTATTTTTTTTTATTAAACTGTATATTTTTGTAAAATCTAAGATGGAAGATGCAATCATTAATTGTCCCAAAATAATTAAATGAAGGGAAATATAATATTGTTTTAATCTTAGGAAGGAATTTTGGTTGTTTTCTATTCCCTGGTACCATATGATGGCGTTGATGCTAATCAAAAACACATACATATTACAATTCTGGGCCGGGCCTGTGATTGTATCTGTGATTGTAGATTTTTTAGTTTTTGTAATAGGAAGTTAGAGGAATTAAAAGTAAATAATATTACTATTTAAAAAAAAAAAACAAAATTTAGAAATTGATCTTAAATTTTTAAATGATACCCAAATAATTGATGTTTTTTGGACAGTAATTAATCATAAAATAGGTTGTTTTTGTGTATTTGTCAAAAGTTACGGGATTTTTTTAATCGAAAATAAGACACAATTATACTTTTTTTTTCAATTTACACAAAATTGCTACATTCACGCTAAATTTACAAATGATACCCAATTAATTTGCTCTTTTTTTGTTTTTGGACAGTAATTAATCAGAAAGTGGGTTCTTTTTGTTAGTGTGTATATATAAAAAGTACCGTTCTTGAAATACTACATTTCAAAATGATACCCGATTACGTTGCATTTTTTTTTGGACAGTAATGAATCAGCAAGTGGATTGTTTTTATTAGTATGTAGATTTTATCAAAAGTCGTAATATTATTGAAATACTAAATTTAAAAATGATACCCGCGAATAACTTTTTTTTGGGTATTGACAGTAATTAATCAGAAAGTGGGCTTTATTTTCTTTGTGTGTATATATAAGAGTTATGATCTTTTTTCCAATTGAAAATAAGATGCAATTCTACATGATTCAATTTACCCATAACATTGAAAAAATTCACACTACAATTTTAAAATGATACCCACCAACTAATTTGTTTTTTTTTGGGGGGGGGAGGGGACAGTAATTAATCAGAAAGTGAGTTCTTTTTGTTAGTGTGTATATCTAAAAAGGACCGTCATTGAAAGACTCAATTGAAAAATGATACCCGACTAATTTGCTTTCTTTTTTTTTTTTGGGACAGTAATGAATCAGAAAGTGGGTTCTTTTTGTTAGTCTATCTATATAAAAAGGTACCGTTATTTAAATACTAAATTTAAAAATGATAGCCGACTAATTTGCATTTCTTTTGGACAGTAATTAATCAGAAAGTGGGTTTTTTTGTAAATATTGTGTATATATAAAAAGTACCGTAATTCAAATACTACATTTAAAAATCAAACCCCCACTAATTTGCTTTTTTTTTTTGGACATTAATTAATCAAAAACTGGCTTGTTTTTGTTGTAGATATAAAAACTAATCTTATTTTTAAATAATAAATGTAAAAAAATAATACCCAAATAATTTTTTTTTTGGACAAGTAATTACTAATAATCAGACATTGGGTTGTTTTTGTTTGTGCGTATATATATATATCAAAAGTAACTTGTCATGGACGAATTATCACGAAAACGTTAATTTTCAATGATCCTCAAAATTTTTGCCATTCTGCACCCTTTAAAGCAATTTTTGAGGGTTACCCATTGGTAATGGAACCTTCAGGATATTGTTAATAAAGTTACAATGTAACAGTAGGTTAGAATAAAATTTTAAATAATTATAACAGGCTAAAATCCACACACTCTCATGCCAAATTATAGAGAAAATAGACATGCTAGCATTACGATAAAGTTAATAACACAACCAACTAAAGAAGCCTCTTAGGTTGGGTGAGGCTGCCACTGAGCACTCTTTCTTTTTTTTGTCATAGAAAGAAGCCTCTTAGGTTGGGTGTAGGCCACTGAAATGGTATATTTCTAGGAATTGACCTAGAAATAGCACCGTCATGCGGCTAACACCAGGGAATAGAAAACAACTGGAATTTTTAATTAAAGTTTATACTGAAAATAAAATGGGCAATAAGACTAATGGATTGTATTTTTGTTCTAAACATTTTTGTCAAATCTATTTCCAATCTGGAAATAGATTTGAATATATTTTTGAAACATTATCTAATGATTGCATCATCAATAACAATAGATAAAGAAAATGTAAGATATTGTTAGATTGAAGATTAGAGTTTGAACTAGAAATAAAAAGTTAAAAGCATTCTACAAATACCTGAATGGGATATAAAATGGGCTGATTTTAAACACCAAAAGTTAGTTACTTTTGAGAAAACTGTGTTGTTAACATAATCCATGCTGGTGTGAAATTTAAAATGAAGAACAAGTAGAAAGCTTCCTGATCTTTGTGGGGCCATCTTCCACTGACATACCATTCTGTTGCCCTAGAACGAAGGAAAAACCTAACCTGAGAACTTTGGTGTGCTGAGTAGAAGCTTGCTGTCACCTAAGAACTTGCATGGATCCTTGAACTGCCATACACGAGCCAGACTTTTTAAAATGGACTCTTAGAATTGTGCAAGGTAACTCACTATTTTCATGTCACAACCTGAAAGTAAAGCTAATCTAACTAATCTCAAACTCCACTATTAAGATTTCTCCTAATATATCATTTAACTTTATCTCTTTCTAATATGTAAATTGCTTCCAAATGAATTTTATAAATTTAATCCTATCTCATATGCTCTAACTTTCTTTAACTTTGGTACAGTCAATTATTTATATGTATGCTTTTGTTATTATTAATATGACAATCTCAAGCAACCTGATGAGCTGAATTTCTCAAAATCTTTTTTTTCTTTTTAATTAAACCTCCATAAATTAAGTTTATTAACATCCCCTCAAAACATGGTGTATGATTAATTAATACCTTGCCAGATTGTTTTTATAAATCAACATGTTATGTTGTGTTTTTATTATAAAAATTGTTATTTGTTCAACTCCAAATAGAATGAAGTAATTCTACATGGTAAATCCATCACTTAAGCTAATTAATGCTTTGAAATATTTTAAAATGTTATTTATTTAAATTCTGAAAGGGTGACCTATTAGTTGTTTTCTCTATAACTGCTAGTTTTACTTTATTTTTTTATACTCTTAAAATATCAAATGCTTAAATATTCTGTTATTATCAAAATCCATGAAGGTGGGATTGAATTATTTTAAATAGCAGAAAAGGAAGGGATTAAATCTTAATGTAATTTTTTATTAAAGGAAATCTCTCTCTCTCTCTCTCTCTCTCTATATATATATATATATATATATATATATATATATATATATATATATATATATATATATTATAGTGGTGTAGCATGATACTTGTATAAATTATAGGATTAAAACAAGGGGTCATCTATTTTAGAGCAGTAAATCCTATTCACTGTTGTCAGTGACATTTATCCATACTATGTTACTGACATTCAGCTTATCTTTGTGAATATATATAAGTGCTTCTAATCTGAGGATTGTGACAGGAACAAACCCATGGATTTCTCTTTATGTCCTGTCCCACGGATAGTTGAGCTTCCCGGAACCTCCATATAAAAAGACCTCTGAACATCAGTGAATCCAGGATGCCTGGCCCTCATCATGCCTAACCACATTTTCTCTAAGCACCATCCTAAAAAGGGGGTCTTAGATTTCATTTTTCATCCAGAAGCATGACTTTTTCCTTTTATTTTTTTCACCATTATGTCAGTATTGCCACTTCTTAGATTATCATTAACTTTTTGCTTTGTGACCTAGTTTGATGTTATAATATTAAAAATTTGCTCTGCTCAAAAATATATATAAATGTCAAATATTACTAGTTTTTTTTCTCATGGGTCATAGCATCAGCCGGGAAGCGAACCCATTATCCTGGGACAACGGCTTGTAAAGTAGCTGTCACTGACCTGTCGACCACCGATGTTTGACATACTACTAGTTTTATTAATTAATAATGTTATTCCAGTATTATTATGCAATCCCGTCATCGTAATTCATTATTTATGTATTTAAGAGTATATGCCTTTGGGAAAAATCAGGTGTTCAATCTTCTAAATGTTAATTAAAAGAATTTTCAAGAAATAGTTTGTTAAATAATCAAATATAATTGTCAAATGTATTTTATTTATTTTCATGGCTGCAAATGGCATGAAAATAGTTTTTCTTATATATGTAATAAATCTTAGAATGCTCCCCAAAATAATATTAGTCACTATCTTTCCGAACTGTAGGCAAAACCATTAATGGCAATATTATGTAATCTTTTTAATAAATGATTGGCATTTTAATACCATACCCACCAAAGATGTGTGTTAATGTATATCTGTTATTCAGTAAATAAAAGAGCATATGAGAATCTTTAGCATGAATTGCAATATGTAATTATCTACTGCTTGGTAGACCGTTCTTCATTCACGCACATCCCAATGTATATAATCAAATTATTATGTTATTAAACTATTTTTATTGTCTTAACTTATTTGAGTTGTTTGAATTGATCTTCTCTTCACTTCCACATGTACAACTATACATATGTCTATCTTAGTTAAGTTATAATGTATCTTAGTTAAGTTATAATGTAATTAATATATGTCTCATTGTCTTCTTCACTCTGCTAGTGAGCCAGACCTAATAATAAATTATCATGTGTCATTATTATCTGTTATTTATTAGGTATTTAATCTGGGGATTAGGGAGTGAGTTTGAAGTACATTTTTTGAGTCCCAGCTCATGTTAGATGGATCAACATGTTTCAACTGGTACACTACATTATATCACCATTCCTACAGAAATACTATAATCAATTTTGTTCTAAGGAATATCACATCCCAACTTATCAATGAATATAATATTCTCTCTAAGGAAAAACTAAAAAAATTCATATCCAACAGTAAGTGATTTGCATCTTATTACATTAGAAGACATTGACCAGAAAATGTTTGCTAGAATCATACTGAAACAGTTAAATGTCTATGCCTTACCTAAGATTTCATCTTCCCACTTTGTCATCAAAGGGTAAAAGTATCTCAAGCAATATTATTAGCACAATAAACAATACACTATATTAAACAAAACAAACTAACAAACTACATGGCATGCCAGGTAGACTTCAAGGCAGCCTTTGATCTCATAAACCAGAACTTCTTATTCTTTGTACTAAGTTAAATGCTATCAAGTCATACATACCTTATAACAGCAATAAAAAATTACCTTAATAATAGAAAAATTAAGCTTAAAAATTATGTGAGACTCTCTCAACCCTTTAAGCCAAGCAGAGGCATCCCACAAGGGTCTCCACTACCTCTTTACTATTTGCAATATACATAGACCTGTGATTAAGGACATTGAGCAATGCATAAAAGGTATTTTTTTCACAACCTAGGTACAACCATCAATATCATATCATATGTCGATGACGTCCTGATAATATTCAGGGACCTGCAAAATATACCTCTGTTACTTCATAAACTGAAAAAATTTGAAACTCTAACAGGATCCACAATACAAATCAACAAATCATTCTTATGGCAAAAAGCTACCAGTCGCAGTTTTCCCTCACTTTTTACAGGTACATATTTTTTCTTTTCTTGGCATACCTATTAACCTATCAAAAACATAATTAAGTCATCACTTAAATCTCCTTGTCACAGACAAATTTAACACAAAAATAAAATACTTCAATACAAAATTGCTCTACACTATAATGAAGGTTTACATCATCAGTGCTATTCTAGGAGGCATATTTACCTATTACATCCCATGGATGCATCTCCAAAACAACCTATTAAGAATATCATGAGAATAGAAAAAGCATATATATGAGGATCAACACATCTTCAGTCAATCAAAAATACCTGTTTCTCAATTTGCAAGGGTGAGCTTAACCTAATAGGTCCATAATCTTTCACATGCTACATTAGAGCTAAGATATACATCACAACCACAACTAATCCCTTCCTGAAGACAATTACTTTACATCTACTTCTGCTTGTCATTACTCCATATGCAAATCATCACTTTTTCACCAATCATGTCATTGAGCATACTGGTTTACTGGACAATTATAATATTAATACCGAAACAGTCAGATCTGTCTATCCTTCTGCTTCACCTACTATATACTATAGTAGTATTTATTTTGTATACCTATACCCAAATCCTCATATATTATGCTAAAATCATGCTAAATTTTAAACCTAAATGTACTAGTTGTGTATGTGCGTGTATATTTAATATACAGTAAAAGAAATGTATGTATATGTATAAAAATCAGTAAATATGCACATATATATTTCTGGTAATTAAATAAATGGAAAATGTTTTGTATATGTGACAATAAACTACATATATGCAGAGAAGAATAATGTTAATAGAATTAAAACATTAGAAATTTCTTTATCTAGAATATTTATTCTAAAATTAATGTTTGAAATTATTATATTTTCTGCATATATCGGTAAATTATATAATTGAGTTACATATATAACAAATTGTTTTCCATCTTTAGATTTGTTTTTCTAAAAGAGATAACTTCATAAAATTTAATCCTTTTCACTGTATATTGACCTAATTAAAATTTAAGAGTAAAAATAGATTTTAAAACTAAGTATGAATAAATTATCCTGGTCAATCGAAGGAAGACCCACTTGTAAAAGAAATCAATGACAATGGGGATTGCAAGATTTCTGAGAATACAGTGAGGTAATTAGAAAAGCAGATATAATATTACTAAGGCAAGGGGTAGGGGGTAAACTAGTATATAAGTTGCTTCAGCCATCTTTGATTCACTTACATGACTCTTTAGGACTACTTCAGCATTCAGAATTATTCATGCTTTTAAAAAGTATTTTATAAATTGGTAATGATGATGATCATGGGCTAGAAAAAGCGATTCCCTTGCTTTTCTGGACCCTCAATAGTCTACAAGATGCAGAGAGAAGTGAACTAGAAGCCGATGCTACTCAAAGAAACCTTCAAGATGAATCCAACTTGCCAGAGCAGAGAAATTTAAAGCAGTAACAATTCTCCATCCATCTCCACTTCTAAACAAAACTTTGTTAAATCCTAAAAACTAGCTAAATCTATTAATTATGGCCAAAATAATAATGTATTATAAACTTACAAGTTAAATGTAATTTTCATCTTCTTTCTTTAAATCCCAAATCTTGCCTGATTTATTGATTTAATTTCAACTTATATAGTTTATTCTGGTTTATTAAAACTGATTTATTTTTGACTTGCTTTGATTGATTTATCATAACTGATGTATTACATATAGTTCTAAATGATTTATTTTAAAATGATAATTAAGTTTCCAAGTTATTTTACATATTTTAGCTTAATGATAATATTTGCTTTTATTAATAATTCTCATAAATAACTTAAATATATATTAAACTGAATTAATCAAATCTAAGCTAATTTTGTTTCAATTCCCTTTTTAAAACTAAGCGAACAAAGCCAAATTTCAGATTTCACTGATGTGAAATTTTATCTTTAAAACTTGTGTCTTTTAGTTAAATCTATGCCAAATTATTTTATTTTCCATTATGTATTTGTTTATGCTATATTTGTTCAGAATGAAGCTTTACTCTTAGTTAAATTATTAGTGAGAAGCGATTAGATATTCTCATGTGCATATATGTAATTTTGCATTTATTAATGCACAAACCAAAACTCCCTTCTGAAATGGATAAACTGTCTTATTTAAGATATAATTAAAAGCTTACAGATACTCTAAGATAGATTTGCTTTAAGTGTAATATTTAACTAATATTCAACTGAAGTGATAAAATACGGCATAAAGCTATAACTTTATATTGTAATTATCCATAATATGCTGTAATCCTCCCTAGAATTCTATAAATGCCTATATAGATAGCTTAATAAATTACCTTCATAAGCTTTCCTTAGTAGCATAATTATAGATGCTATACAATGAACTGATCTACAGTAGTTTCATGGAAGGAAACTATTGTTTAACATCCTATTTTTATTATATAATGATGTATCCAGTGGGGCAAATGTGTCCTTAAGAAATGCTTAGGTGTACATACTTGTTGCTGTATCACTTCAATGGGTGTATATTTTACAGGCTACCCTGTTCTTCTTAGTTCAGACAACTACCTTCTCCAGATAGGCATAGGGTAAATGCCACCCCATTCTGCATCCTTAGAACTGGAGCATGAGACTCCAGCAACTTAAACTATTTGTTCGATCACCAGGACTAAAAGGCCTCTTACTTCACAGCAATGGGTATGGTGTTAAGGGAATGGGTACTTGGTACAAATCCCATGAAAAAGCACACATTTGAGATGCAGGGACTCAGATTGTATATTTTCTATATGCCTTGGTATCTGAAGTCTGACTGCCAATCATCATTTTATCCCACCATAATAATTGTATATTTCAGCTTTGCATATGAACCAAAACTTAAATGTTGTTAAATTGTATTCCTAACATAATCACCTGTGAGTGAGACAATCCTATAATTATTGCAATTATTATTTTTATTTATTAATTTTATTATTTAAATATTCGTCTTTCATTAAATTAATTTAAATTTAACTTCTGTTTACGGTCTCAATTTTGCTCATTATTAAATCATTACATATTATCCTTATTCATCATTGTTATTGAATCACTATCATCATTAGTTAATTAGCTATTAGTTATTAAGAATCACATCCGTATTTAGTAATTATGATTACGCCTACACCTATATATATAGCTATAGTGTTAAATAGGCCAGTTTCCTATAGTCTCATGTTTTACAGATGTGCTACTGCTGGCATGCGATTAAGGAAAATACTGTTGTGACCTCACATATGTCATCTGCAAGATAGTAAATCTTTGAGCATTGGTAAAGGAACTGAGACCAGATTGGACAAGGGGTCTCAATAACCTCATTTTGATCAGCCTTAGGATAATTTGCTAAAACTCTGGATTTGTTTGTGCGAATGTACAGATTTGACCATTACAATACTTTAATCAGTCTATCATACAAAGATCTAAAAAAATCATGTACCCTGATAGGCAACTTTGGTCAACAGTATCAATGGCCAGAACACTGACTAAATTTCAAAATTTGTGTGTGCCTCAGTCTTGGCTAAAATTCCTACATAAACTGATGTTTGATACAATACCAACAAAACTATTTCTCATAAACAACTTTAAATTAAACCTAGATTCTACTTGCACATTATGCAGTATACTCCCGGAAAATACAACTCATATTTTTGAGACATGTCCATATTTTTTGCTTTTACATTGTTTCGTATTCCACAAAGACACAAATATTGTAAAAAAAACCCACTCATAAACAATATAAAAAATTAAAACCATTTAATGCCTTAGTAATCATTCATATTCTCAGAACAATGTACTTTGAACAAAACATACAATGTAATAAAAAAATAACAAAGATTGGCATAACATATATCCATATGCTCAAAAATACATACTGAGAAATGTAACAGAAAAAATATGGCAAAGCAATATATTCCTCAGCTGCTTGCTCATTAATGCTATAACAGAAGTTATCTCGTTTGAATACACTGTATTCTAAAAACAACCAAAGAAAAATAAAAATAAAAAACTTAACAAAAAAATGTAAAAAGCTCTTAATGTAAATATAATAATTCTTGTAAATAATTTGTTACTAATAAAATCCACTTATATATATAAAAAAAGTTTGATTTCTAAATTGAATGGTACCAAACCTTTTATGACAAATTTCAATTGTGTGTAATATAGTGACAAAATTAAATATTGTAATGAATTAATAAAAAGTTCTCTATGTTTACAATATGCACCTTTAAAAAAAGCTATCATAAAATTGCTACAGAAAGATATTTATAAAAAAAATTGTTTAACTAACCTTTATTAACAGTATTTTAATCTTTGTATTTGTCTGAAGGTTTGTAATGACAGTATATTATAAGATGTGATATGTTGGACTATTTCCATCATTTATGAGTGAATGTTGAAAGTATAGAAAATTTTAAACTTTATTTAAACTTTCCAAATACAAACAACTTGCTAGTAATAACACACAAATAGACAATACAGATTAGTAATTACACAATGTTTTGAGTAGTATTATTCTCTACTCTTCTTCAGATGTTGCTGGCCTATATGCACAGTGACAATATTCACTTAGAAGTTGAACTTTCTCCTTTAGATTTTTAAATATCAAATTTAAGCTCAGTTGGTAGAGTGTTTGCCTTGAATTCGATATTCAAGAATCTAAAGATGCAAGTTCAACTTCTAAGCAAATATTGTCACTGTGCATATAGACCAGCAACACCTGAAGAAGAGTGGAGAATAATACTACTTGAAACGTTGTGTAATTACTAACCTGTATTGTCTATTTGTGTGTTATTACTAACAAGTTGTTTGTATTTGGAAAGTTTAAATAAAGTTTAAAATTTTCTATACATTCAACATTAACTCATAAATGATGGAAATAGTCCAATATATCATGTCTTAGTATTTTAATCTTTTTTAAATTTTTTTTAAAACGTAAGAGTTTTTCAAAAACAAACAAACTCCTCCTAGAAACAATGCAAATATCTATTTAAATTCTGATAGAAGCTATATGCAATATTAGAAAGCAGCCATTTCAAAATTAATATATATGATGGTGCAAGAAATTAAATAATAATGATGTTATTAATGAAATTATATTTTTCTATGCTGCAATTATTCAAACGGAAATCAATCTCTGATAATGTGCTATTTCTTAAATATAAATTTCCATGCATTCGCTCGCTGGTAAGAATTTAAAAAACTTAAGTGAATCACTTAAGTTTAGAGCATACATTCTATATATACCAACTCTTGCAAACCATGCTTAAATCAGGGCTTTTATCCATGGTGTGCCTGATATTATAATCAAATATTCAATTGTAAACATCTATTTAAATTATCGCAGAAGAAAGACAGTGTGTCATTTTTAACCACCTACAATTAGATAAACATGACATATAAATGTAAATCTATTATTATAAAGCACTGAAAACTTTGAAATTATTGAAATGGAAGTCAATCTCTGATAAAGCACTATTTTTTAAATATAAATTTCTACATGCTCGCCTGCCAGTATTTCTATTCTTTTTATGCCTAATATCACTGCTAAATACTTTATTCTAATTATTACATAATTTATTTATTTCATCTTAATTATCTGAGAAAATATTTAATTTAATACATATATAACTCATGAGTAAATAATCTGCAATTAGCAAGATTTCATAAAAGATGTAAATCTTCAAAGTCTCACCCTTACAAAAATAGCTGTCTGACTTTATTACCTTCTGAAGTGAAATACAATTGGTCCATCTTTATCTAATAATTTGAGATAAATGACCTATTACCAAGTAGTTCATGTTGGATGTAGCAAAGTACTAATGTATAATAAGAATTGTGGACTTAATCAGTGAAGTATTGAATAGCTTCACACTCTCAGATCTAACCACTTCAGCTTCACCTATTTATATAGAAAGTAGGTTGAAGTAAAGAAGGGTTCCCCTCTTTTCTTCCAATGTGTAAGCTAGTGGTTAAGATTTGTAGAGGTCCCCACCTTCGCATTTTCAACCGCACATGCTTTAGGTTTATTGCCTTAGTAAATATTACTTACATAATCAATGTGCATTAAATAAATTTATAACTACAACTTTAAATTATCGTAATAGATTTCTAACTATAAGATCTTTTCATTGACTCATTGTAAATTGAGAGATTTCAATTGTACTAATGTATAATAAAAATTGTGGACTTAATCAGTGAAATATTGAATAGCTTCATGCTCTCAAATCTAACCGCTTCAGCTTCACCTATTTATATAGAAAGTAGGTTGAAGTAAGAAGGGTTCCCCTCTTTTCTTCTAATGTGTAAGCTTGTGGTTAAGACCTGTAGAAGTTCCTACCTTCGCATTTTCAATGACACATGCTTTAGGTTTATTGCCTTAGTAAATATTACTTACATAATCAATGTGCATTAAATAAATTTATAATTACAACTTTAAATTATCATAAATAGATTTCTAACTATAAGATCTTTCAATTGACTCATTGTAAATCAAAAGATTTTGTGAGTACTAATGTATAATAGGAATTGTGGACTTAATCAGTGAAGTATTGAATAGCTTCATGCTCTCAGATCTAACTGCCTCAGCTTCACCTATTTATATAGAATGTAGGTTGAAGTAAAGAAGGGTTCCCCTCTTTTCTTCCAAGGCGTAAGCTTGTGGTTAATACCTGTAGAGGTCCCTACCTTCGCATTTTCACACATGCTTTAGGTTTATTGTCTTAGTAAATGTTATAGATTTAGGGAATGGGAAAATAGATTAGAATTCATGATTGCTCCTGACCTGTGTATCTCGGGCATGATTGGATTTGGGGTACTTTTGCTCAGATTCTAAGCCTTGTTGGATGGACATACATTTTCAACCAGTATAATATATATATAAAACATTAATTGTTATACAAACACAAGACATGCAAGTGCAAATGTAAACACACTAATACAAATATAAACACACTAATAAATTATTAAACCTATTGAGAATCATTATGTCTATAAAATAGGGTTGTCTCAAACTTGAATCAGAGCCCCAAAATTTCATTGTATATAAACAACTATGTTATATTTGAATACACACACTAATACAAATGCAATCACATTAATAAATTTTAATTTATTAAACAATAAAAAAATTTAAAATAATGCTATGGAAATAATAAATTTAAAATAATGTGAAAATAGTAAAAAAAAAAATTTGAATATTTACGAGTCCCAAAATTACATTCTGTATAAACCACTACATTATGTTTGAATAGAAGTATAATTTATATATTACACACACTAATACGAATGTCAACACATTAATAAATTATACTTTATCAAATAATATTATGCAAATAATAGAAAAATATAAAATACTATGAAATAAAAAAATGAAAGTGGAATACTTACGAATACATTTTTATCGAATGAAGGACTTGAAACATCGAGACATATTTAATCCATTTTCCTATAGAGTCTTGCTGATAAAAAAAATTTGTGCTTTTGTAATTAAATGAACCTATTTATAAAAATATTAATGGAAAATTCAAATTTTGTCCGATTTTAATGTGCAATATAGCATTTTAAAAAGCAATTCAAACAGCACAGAATGCAGGAAATTTTGTAAATGTCATGTTTATAATTTTCTCACTATTTTAAAAAGAAAACAAAATTTCAATTAATTAGCTGCCGCTAGTGGCTATCATGCTACCATCGCTAAAGCAGTATGTGATGTACTTGATTTAATGTTACTTACGAGAAACAACCAAATACACCTAATTCAAGTAACTATTACTCTCGTGCATAAAATTAAGATATCCCACTTAACAGATACAAGATTTTATTAGTATGAAAAATAACAATCATTTATAAGACAGAATTATCATTAGTTCTACTAGCGCCTGTAAGGCTTACAAAAGTAATAATAAGACAGGTATAGTCTGTATATTTACCCTAGGTCAGTCTTTGGTACCTTTAGACCCGAATATCTGGTTCTTCTCCCATCGGTGGTCCTGTTCTGAATTCGCGCTACACTTAAGTCTCTCAGAAAATCAGGACTGACACTGACTTGTCTTTTTTCTGCTAGAATATATCTACTTTTAGTTCTATTGTTTATTCCTTATCAATTTTAATCACAAAAGTATTCTGGGATTATTTCTGAACTAATTAATTAAATTGTTCTTTACATTTTTAATCCTTCGTTTAATTAATTATTTATTCGGATCTTCTATCTTGTTTTACACCTTGCTTTTTATAAAATATATATATGAAAAACCATTTGTAATTTCTAATTTTCATTTTTATTAAATCAACTTGTTTACTTTTACATGTAATTATTTAACACTTTTAACTTCTGGAGTACACACAGTTTCAAATGTATTTTTTCTTAATATTAATTGTACTACAACATAACACAGTAAATAATTAATTACAAGCAAGACAGCTTTCCATAAATTAAATTGGCAGAATGATAAAGATTCTGTTACAGTAGACATGCATTTAAGTTTATATATGTAAATTAAGTGCCACATTTAGTCCTATCTTTTATAATAATTATGCCTGTGGATATGTGATTATGTTGCATTGCAATGGGGGGTTTTATTGTTCAAGATCCATTCAGGGTTTAATATTTGCTTTTTCCTTTGATGAAATTAGATTAAATATTCAACTTATTTAACTATTTAAGAAATATTCTTTTTCCCATATATATGTATCACATTAAATTATGCACCTGCACCCTACAGAAGCAAACTCATCACTTCAAATTTATATCAATGTTTTGTTTTATATACAGTATATATTTTCAATATTGTAAGTCATAAAAAATTTGATGTACACATGTGGGTACTCTGCCTTTCATATGTATTTGTAAATATTTGTATATAATGAATGTAGACTTTATTAGACTAATAATAAATAGTAGTATATAATAGTATGGTGTAGGTATCCATTATATGCTATGTTAAAACCTGATCATTACATTACCTGGGATTCCTGAAGAGTCATAATCTCTACCTGATTATTGGGATGCATGAAAAAATTTAACTGATGTGAGGTTAAGGAAGTGAGTCTCTTAAATATGATGTACAGATGTGGGTAAGGTTTGAACCCCTTTATCTATTGCTCTGGGTCAGTTAAAGCAACTATACTTTCTGACTGTACAATATAATGCATGAATATATCAAATAAAAATTGGATTAGATTGAAAAAAGACCTACGATTTTGCCATAAATACACAGCAAAACACATTAAATGTAGAAAAATATGGTTTTAATTTTACTGATAAAATCAGTTTTTCTAGTAATAAAATTAGTAAGTTCAAAGCTAGAAGATTAAAGTATAGTTTAAAAGTTGTCATTGAAAATCAATTTATAATGAGATTGCAGTTAAAATTTTAGATGGATATAGAGCATTAGAATTATATGGAATTAAGTTTAAAGTTTTCTAAATACTTTTAAACCAGATGCAAAAACTTTTTGTCACCTCTCTGTTTTTATCTATTTACTCAAGTTAATAAAACAGGATTGGGTTAAAGATATGTATATAAAGGACACCTCTGCTATTTGATTACTTTTAATTTATAGCATACACAAATATTAATTTAAAATGGTAAACTTTTTGCACACAATATTGAATATTACTATTTCACAGTTTGTGCTTCTTTGCATTTAAGAAATTTTTGTTACATTTTAAAAATAAAATTGCTATTGTGTTTTAAATTAAAGTAGCTCTTATGTAACATAGATAATTAATTATTTTTGCATGATATTTATTTAACATATTTTAAAAGTAAAAACAATTATTAATTAAATTTTTAATGACAATTTATATTTATAATGGCTTATTAATGACATTTCTTTTCTCTCAGTTAATCATGAATGTCCTGGAATGACATGTTTTGTGGATCCATGTACTATTGAAAGTCGCTGCTCTTTGGAACAATGTAGGAGTGTATGTTGTCAAGCAGAATGCAGTGGCAGTCTAGACAAGTAGTAGTGAGTATATATATAATTTTTTTATTTTTTCAATATTAGACAAAAAACCACTAACCTTTTCACTTTTCAGAAGCCATATTGGATTATTGGAAACTTTGATTTCATGCATACTTTTTATGATAACTTCACTTCACATTATGCAAACGTCAGATGGGATATCTTATCAGAAAAATAATATACCAATGAATGTAAGAAAACTGAAAAAATATAGACATTATATATTCAAAATATTAAAAAATAAAATACGGTTTTTATACTTTTAAAAATTATTTTTATACTGCCTCATAAATACCAAAATTTAACAAATTTTTAAATTATATTTTTAATAAGAGGCTCATTAGATTTTTTATAAAATTCCCAATAAAATGGTATATCACACAATTTAACTAAGATAATCCATCATTCCAAAATATCAAAAAATAATGACATTGATATTTTAAATTTTTCTAGAAATAATAAATAAAGAGGTAGTAATAGAAAAGAACAAGTCTAAAATAGTGTTTATGTTGTAAATGGCTGATACATATAAAGGTAAACAGAAAAATCAAGTTTAAATTTAATGTAGTAGTAGTAGCAGTAGCAGTAGCAGTAGTAGCAGCAGCTTTTTATTTAATCAAGAGATTACAGAGATAGCTGTGGACAGATTTTTTTCCCGGGCTTGTATGCCTAATCGTGGGGTCTCGTCAATAATTCCACACCCTGAAGAGATCATTCATGATATATATGTATATTTCCTCCCTACCTGAGTTTGTTTTCTGATTTTATATATATATAATGCAAAAATTTTGTATTAAAATCAATGTCCATGCATTGCAACCATAAATGTAAATGAGCAGCAGCAGCAGAAGAATATCATGAATGATTTTTTTTCGTTTATTTTTCCATAAAATAATAACTAAAAAAATGTTTTCAAGTGACTGCAAATCTAATAATGTTCAATCATAAAAAGTCTAATTCATTACAAAAAAAGATTATGTGGTAAATATAATTTCTATATTTATGAGCAAAGATGGCTTGTTAATTCTTTTTTTAGACATTATAATTACTATAACTTTTAAGGTAGAAAAAATTAGGGGAGAAGCTTAGTTTGTCAGCCCCATGAGGAGAAATCACCACCCATGCTTTAATCAGTTGAATAACCATTATTTTTTGCTATAATTTTTTTGGTAAACCTTAAACCATAAAAATAACAAAAATGAAAAAATACTATTTAGAAAATTCATCATTAACTCTATTTTTATCATAGAAAAATGAAAATTATGAAACAAAAATGGACATTATTATAAGTTGAAGCCAAAAACCTTTGAAGATTCAAACTCACATTATGTGGTTGCAGAAGGGAAATAATATTATTAGAAAAGTATATGAAATTTTGACTGAATTGAATATATGCCATAGAAATGCATTGTTTAAAATTTTTATAAAAAAAACAATGATTTTATGATGAAAATTTTAAAATTGCAATAGTTACTTCAGTTTGTTTTTTCTTTCTTGTGAAATTTTATGACAAGAATACATTTTATTTTTCTGATATATATTTTAACCCATGTTGTACAATGATCATTACTAATTATTGCAATTAAACAATGGAATAAGTGTTTATCAAACAAATGCATTGTTGTAATCGTTAAACTAATATATAACAGATACAAAAAAGTGAATATGCTATGATGATGTTCCTTTAGTAATGACAAAAAATGAATTATTTTATTACACAATATAAAATAAATAATAAAATTCTATTAAATATGAAACTTATAGTCATTTTTAATTAGTTTATTTCATGAAGTAATCAATTATTAATCAATCTCTCTCAATCACTTAGCATACCTAAATGATATTTACTACATTGGGCTTATTTATTTTGTCTCAAAATTCTTTACTGGATGAAATTGCAGGCTTAAATGTTAGGAGTGCAACTTTACTAACAAAATATAACTAGATCATTAAGTTGTCTTGTTCCAATGATATCTAACAGTGAAAAAATTAACACTTAATATGTAAGAGTGATACATAGAATATTCATCTACATAAAAATGATCAACTCCATTATAACTTTGAGGTTGAAGTTTAATATTATTAACTAACTAAGAAAGAAACAATTGTAGGAAAATGCATTAAATAATTTTTAATAATCAACCATGAACTTAGTACAGTAATTATCTAAACAATAATTCAGATAAAACATGCAAATATTTAATTATCATAAAGTTTATATTTAGTCAGATAACAATTATAGAATTCACACAATAATATAATGATGCTTACTTACCAATTTTAGAATTTGATTTCTACATTATAGAATATAGTTATTTCAAATAAATTTTTATGATCTAGGTAGTTTATATATTCTCATTCAAACATTATCAAGCAATAAATTTATTTGCACAATCAGACAATAATCAAAAACGTTTATTTGATTTAAATTAAATTCAAATTTATAATAAATAGATTTCAATTAAATGATTATAAAAATATATATACAAAGAATAGATCATAAAGAATTGAGATATACACATACAATCTCATTGAATATGTCATAAATCATTAAACATTAATTTGATATTTTCATGTGTAATTGACTATCAATCTCCAATTATCTAATGATGAATACTAAACATATATGTATTACAAATATGTTGCAAGATGTTTTTACTTTCTAAAATATAAAAGTGTTCAAAATATACTTTCATTAAACTTCATGTAAAATATAATTAATCAAAAAAATGTAAATAGATAAAAATGAATCTACTTATTTACTAATACCAATTAATAATAACAAAAGAAAATAAATATTTTGATATCATCTTTTGAAATTGTAATATAAATAATGTATTTGAAGTTAATTTATAATCATATATATATATATATATATATATATTGTACTGGATGAAAAATCTTTGATTCACATATACTGACCACACGGGCACCACTAGTCCAAAAATCGAAACTAGACATTTATTTTAAGGGTGGACAGGATATGCGAACCAAAATGTGCCAGACTAAACTCAGGGAGAAACAAGATATCTTAAATATTGTTTAGACAATTGAGAAATAAACACACAAAGACAAACGTCAGCCAAACTAAGTTTAAACAAATTTTAAACTTTTATTTAAGAGCAAAATAACTTGTAAGAAAAAGTTTACACGAAAACCAATAGGGTTATCTCAGGCATGTACCAGAAAGACGAAAATGCAATGCTCTAGCAGACAGACCAATCTTCCAATAGCAAATTATAAAAAGAAGGAGCAAATTTCTTTCAGAAGAGAAGTCACCTAAATGTTGGTCTTCCCATTCACAGTTATGAAAACAATACGTTCTTTAAATAAATCAATGAAACCAATGCCAGCGAGCTTTTCTAGGCCCGAAAAAAATGTGCCGGGACCCAAAATGTCATATGCCAGTAGAAGCTGCATCTTAAAACTACGTTCAAAGCAAAGATGATTGATTTACCTCAAGAACCCATGATAAATATGCTTCAGAATGAAAGGAAAACAAACAAATAACTGGTGAATCCCCAACCAAGTGATTGGCAAAAACTAATCTAAGAACTAAAGGTCTCAATAGGAGACAAGTAAATCATTAGAAAATCAGTTATGTCTGCCCCAACATTTAAAAAAAATGAATTACCAATAATTATAATTAAAAAATAAATTTATGACCAGTTCTGAGTACACGCTCTGATAAATTTTAAGCTATATAAGTAAATACAAAATAAATCTATCGGAGACTGCACATGAGTATGAAAGCTATAAATACCTTAGCAGCGAAAGTCTGTATAAGTAAATACAAAATAAATCTATCAGAGAGTGCACATGAGTACGAAAATATGAAAGCTATAAATATCTTAGCAGCGAAAGTCTCTGTCACCTGTAATTTACAAAAGGGATAAATATTATCTTCCTGCTGGCGATTATAAAATTAAAAGCAAAAACAATTGTAGTTTCCGCTTTCAGAGATATAAGAAATGAAGACTATGAAAATAGTGTCGCCAGCCAAAAAATTTGGTGGTTTGCAAAAGCGCAAACACAGTATTTAAAATTAATTTGGGGCTACTAAAATAATTACAGGTAAGCATTCAAATTATACATGACTGCCAAAGCATTTAGTAAAAGTTAGGCATAAAAATAGAAAAACTCACACGTCACTCTCCATTAAACAAAAATTGAAAGCACAATAAATGTTATATATGAGGTTAAATATTACTTATGAATACAGATTTATAATTAGATTGAGCGGAGATTTAATGAAAAGAAATTTACCCTGGAAAGAATAAAAGAATTCATCTTACGATAAAGCACAGTTCTCATAGAGTGCGCACGTTTATCTTTAGTCCATTTTCAGGTTTTTTGACAGCGGCAAGATAGAGGCAGTGTTTATTTTAGAGGCTCATGGCATGACTGAAGGAGAGCGGCAGGTGTGAGTCTGTCCTTTGTTTAAGTTAGCAAGACATCGTGATGATGGCAAAACTCATAGCGGTAGATTTTGACATCTTGCACAGTAATGAAGTCTGTTAATAATTGCAAGTTTTTAGCAGGAATTAAATGTCCAAACTGCTACCCAAAATGGTATAACTCTCAGCAGGTGATAATCCAAGTGTTTCTCTAGAATACTGAATCTCTCCCTCTAAAAATTGGCAGGCTATCCTTGCCTCACTACATTTCCCGTGAAACTTTTTTTAGTATCTAATTCTATGCTCAGGCAGGGCAAATATTAATTTCCCGCTCAATCTAATTTAAGAATTCCAACCAGGGATTATTGAAACAAAAACGACAACACAATTAAATCTTTGCTTTTTAGAATTAACTTTAAAAATGATTAAAAAAAAGCAACAGGAATATAATTAGCAAGCTTGCCTGTTTTTAATCAAATTGATTAAAACAGGTGGTGAAAGTAAACTATTTTAAAATAAATCCATTCTATAAACAAAAATTAAAATGCCCTATTTAAATATAACCAAGTATATGTTTTAATACACGTATGTTTTGTTTTTTTTTTTTTTTAAAATAATAATAAAAATTTTTAACATTAGATAAGATTTAACAAAACTTAAGTTTTTAATTTTGGCAGTAAAATCCTTGAATCGGATATCAATCCGGTTCAACTGCCTGAAGACGTGATCAAAAAAACAAAAACATTTCTGTAACTTTTTTTTTTAAACTATAAACATTTTAAAAACTACCCCTAGAAATTCGGCTGAATGTTTGCCTCGCACTCATGAAAAACCAAAACAATCTTTTATTTTTTACATTTATCTGTTCTCATAAATCATTAACCAAATCTTTTTTTTTCCTTTTTTTTTAACAGTACATCCGATCAATATCACTTACACTCGGTCAGGTGGTTACTTCTTTTTCCTTTTTTTTTAACAGTACATCCGATCAATATCACTTACACTCGGTCAGGTGGTTACTTCTTATGGAGAGTTTGGTCAGGATGATCTACTCTCCTGAACCTGTCTACAGGTTCTCTTGATACATTGCCAAAATCTATAGCTATTAAAAATTCTACCATTTCTTCTATCGACTGCCCATTATTGCTTGACATAATTTGTTGTTTATATGGTGGCATATTATGCCAGATAATTCTTGTGACTTGATCATCCAACAATGGAAATGCCGTTAATGCCTTGAGTTTCGCTACTTGTCTATAAAAAACTTGCTTGTATGTTTCACCGCGAACTTGCTTGTATGTTACACTGCGAACGCTGGGATATCTCTCATGGGATATTTTATAGAGTATCCCATCCTGTCTGGCTTCACTCCAAAATGTTCTTAAAATGGCGTGCCTATATTCCTCAAGTGTTCTTGGTTTGGTGAAAAACGTGTGCCACCAGTCAGAGGCTATTTCTCGAAGGTAGTTACTGGCAACTGTAACTTTATCCCTTTCTGGCCAGTCTTGGACATGAAACATATTATCTAAACTTCCTAAATGTTTTAATGGGCTTTCTCCCACCTCAGACTTTAACATTTTAGGAATTGTTTTTCCAAGAATCTACTGGAGGGCCTCTCCTGTCTTTTACTTCTCGACTCTCTATATTCATTTTCTGTTTCATACTGTTTGTCTTCAGTATAGAACACCCTAGGTTTATTCTTTATCCCAGCTAGCCTATATTCAAGTCCTTTCATCATATCAATACATGTTTGTTGCACTTCTGTTTTCAAATTATCCTTACTTTCCTCTATGCCTTCAAACATCTTTTCTAATTTTCTGAAGCACCATCAACCCTCAGATCTATTTCTCTCTGAATTCCTCCTTTCTTTAACATCTCCAATTCTACTTGTGTTGTTTTATGTATGTCTATTTATTCCTTGCACATCCCTTTAACCTGTACCATCTTTATTTCTAAACTACCTGTCCTAACACTACCTTGCTGTACCTCATCTTTTACTTGTTTCATCTCTTCCTTTAATATTTCAACTTCCTGAACCTCCTTATTCCGATCTTTCTCTATGGCTTCTATAGCTGCCTGATTTTTGTCAACTTTCTTCAATATTTCCTGTCTCATTCCTTTTATTTCTGCTCTCAGCTCCTCCAGTATTGTTTGTTGACTCTGTTTTATTTCTATTATCAACCTTATCATCATCTGTGTCTTGCTCTCTTCTTTTTCTACTATCTGAGGGTGTTTAAATGAAACAGGGCTCTCTTCCAAACCTTCCGCCCTTTTGCCTTCTTCTTTAACTTCCATTTTACACAAGACTAAATCACTATCCAAACTTTTTTTTCTCAAAAAAAAAAAAAAATCTAAAAGCAAATAAAACACTATTTATTTATGCAAGAAGACAACGATAAATTTTAAATTAAAAAAAAATTCAACTCCGAAAGATTTTTTTTTTCGAAGAAAAAAAAAAGCTATTTATTATGTATTTATTTATGTCATATGAAAAAGACGAAACCCCGTTCTACCAAACTGCTCTAACAATACATGCCATAACTAACAAAAGCTGATACCCGCCTACTATATCTTGCCTCTAACACTTGAAATTTTTTTCAACCATCTAAACAAAATCTCACATGGGCTTGAAAACTTGAAGCCCTACATTGGCTGTGCTAAAAATTAATATACACCTGGGTCTCATTTTACATGATAGATAGATTCCTCAGAAAACATGTGCAAACGAAATTGCACAAAAATAGATGTAACTTATCTTGAAAAAGGGGAGATACGGACTGTGATTTTTCAAAAATAGCATAAAAGTAAAACACCAATGTAAAATTACTTTAAAATTCACGCAAAAAAAATAAGGAAATAAAATATGATTAATAAAAAATTTCAAATCTGAAAAAAATTGATACAAGACAAACTTTTTTTAACTATAATATTTAATTTTATTCTAATTAATAAAGCAAGTCATATATAACATGACATTACTTTTATGAGCTTGTAATTACAAAAATGCACATAGAGAGCGTACCAATAGCTCTAACAAGCTCGTAAATTAACAAGTGCGGTTATGAGAAATATTTAAAATCTCTATCCAGAACACTCTTATCTCCAGACCATGGTTTCGGGCTTATGGCCCACGTCAGTGGAGAGCTAGAATATTCGGACACTAGACCTAAAATATCAACTCAAAAAACCAGCACTTATTTCAAACGTATATTTAAGAAGAAACTCTGAATTTTTCGGACATGAAAATGTCTTTAAATCCAGCTATCTAACTTAAATAGCTATATGGGACTGAAGTATATTCAGATCTACCATATTCTAATAGGCTCAGCATAGCCAAAGCCTTAAAGGTAAAATTATAATAATTAATAAAGCAAGTCATATATAACATGACATTACTTTTATGAGCTTGTAATTACAAAAATGCACATAGAGAGCGTACCAATAGCTCTAACAAGCTCGTAAATTAACAAGTGCGGTTATGAGAAATATTTAAAATCTCTATCCAGAACACTCTTATCTCCAGACCATGGTTTCGGGCTTATGGCCCACGTCAGTGGAGAGCTAGAATATTCGGACACTAGACCTAAAATATCAACTCAAAAAACCAGCACTTATTTCAAACGTATATTTAAGAAGAAACTCTGAATTTTTCGGACATGAAAATGTCTTTAAATCCAGCTATCTAACTTAAATAGCTATATGGGACTGAAGTATATTCAGATCTACCATATTCTAATAGGCTCAGCATAGCCAAAGCCTTAAAGGTAAAATTATAATAATTAATAAAGCAAGTCATATATAACATGACATTACTTTTATGAGCTTGTAATTACAAAAATGCACATAGAGAGCGTACCAATAGCTCTAACAAGCTCGTAAATTAACAAGTGCGGTTATGAGAAATATTTAAAATCTCTATCCAGAACACTCTTATCTCCAGACCATGGTTTCGGGCTTATGGCCCACGTCAGTGGAGAGCTAGAATATTCGGACACTAGACCTAAAATATCAACTCAAAAAACCAGCACTTATTTCAAACGTATATTTAAGAAGAAACTCTGAATTTTTCGGACATGAAAATGTCTTTAAATCCAGCTATCTAACTTAAATAGCTATATGGGACTGAAGTATATTCAGATCTACCATATTCTAATAGGCTCAGCATAGCCAAAGCCTTAAAGGTAAAATTATAATAATTAATAAAGCAAGTCATATATAACATGACATTACTTTTATGAGCTTGTAATTACAAAAATGCACATAGAGAGCGTACCAATAGCTCTAACAAGCTCGTAAATAACCGCACTTGTTAATTTACGAGCTTGTTAGAGCTATTGGTACGCTCTCTATGTGCATTTTTGTAATTACAAGCTCATAAAAGTAATGTCATGTTATATATGACTTGCTTTATTAATTATTATAATTTTACCTTTAAGGCTTTGGCTATGCTGAGCCTATTAGAATATGGTAGATCTGAATATACTTCAGTCCCATATAGCTATTTAAGTTAGATAGCTGGATTTAAAGACATTTTCATGTCCGAAAAATTCAGAGTTTCTTCTTAAATATACGTTTGAAATAAGTGCTGGTTTTTTGAGTTGATATTTTAGGTCTAGTGTCCGAATATTCTAGCTCTCCACTGACGTGGGCCATAAGCCCGAAACCATGGTCTGGAGATAAGAGTGTTCTGGATAGAGATTTTAAATATTTCTCATAACCGCACTTGTTAATTTACGAGCTTGTTAGAGCTATTGGTACGCTCTCTATGTGCATTTTTGTAATTACAAGCTCATAAAAGTAATGTCATGTTATATATGACTTGCTTTATTAATTATTATAATTTTACCTTTAAGGCTTTGGCTATGCTGAGCCTATTAGAATATGGTAGATCTGAATATACTTCAGTCCCATATAGCTATTTAAGTTAGATAGCTGGATTTAAAGACATTTTCATGTCCGAAAAATTCAGAGTTTCTTCTTAAATATACGTTTGAAATAAGTGCTGGTTTTTTGAGTTGATATTTTAGGTCTAGTGTCCGAATATTCTAGCTATCCACTGACGTGGGCCATAAGCCCGAAACCATGGTCTGGAGATAAGAGTGTTCTGGATAGAGATTTTAAATATTTCTCATAACCGCACTTGTTAATTTACGAGCTTGTTAGAGCTATTGGTACGCTCTCTATGTGCATTTTTGTTAATTTTATTCAAAACTATATATTTTTATGCATAATTTACAGAACAGTAATTGACATTTTTTATACATGTTTTAATTATTATCGCTACTTGCCGATAAACAGGTTCATTTGCAAACTGGTAAAAAATCAAACTAGCACTAACTTCACTCTCATGTTGTGTTAATGGTTTTCTGGTGACAATGTAATTAGTAATTAATCTTTGAGACAATGATTTTATTAATTGTTTATGAAGCTCACGATATCCAGACATACAACCATTTAGCTCTCATTGGAATTTAAGAGCACATTTGTGAATAGTGTCATTAATAAGAAAATAATTTGCCAACTGATTAGAAAGTTGAAGACCTTCTCGAATCATTTTTGTAATGAAGGGAACAACTAAAATTTAAATTCTTATTTTGTCTTTAATTTTCAATTCCGTTCAAAAATCAAATTTCGTTTCACATCACATTAATTAAATTTCAGGTCGCCTTAAGTAATTTTTAAATTGTTAATTACAATTAAAAATCAGATTTTAATTTTTAATTGTCAAATTTAATTGTGCCCACTGCTATTACTCATCTTTTAAAAATAAACTTGCGGACACTAAATGATTAATAATTGAGTAAGTTCTTTTTTAAAAAGCAACAACAGAATGTGATTTAAAATGCAAAATTAACACGCACAATGTTTGAACAAATTTACATTATCATCTTGTAAAATTTAATGTGTGTATACATAAAATGTGGAAATCATGATTTTAATTTCATTATTGCATAAAATCTTACTATTATAAAGCACTGAAAATATTGAAATTACTAAGATGAAAGTCAAATTCCAATAATGTGCTATTACTTTCAATATGACTTAAGTGCACGAAATTTATTATTTAAAGTAATAGTGCATTATTGGAGTTCGATTTCCGGAGAAACGTGAATCGCAAAACTTCAAAATGGTGTTAAATAAATCCACGTAAAAAGAGACCCAGGTGTATATGTAACGGATGAAAGATCTTTGATTCACATATACTGACCACACGGGCGCCACTAGTCTGAAAATCAGAACTAGACATTTTAAGGGTGGACAGGATATGCGAACCAAAATGTACCAGACTAAACTTAGGGAGAAACAAGATATCTTAAATATTGTTTAGACAATTGAAAAATAAATGCACAAAGACAAACATCAGCCAAACTAAGTTTGAACAAATTTTAAACTTTTATTTAAAAGCAAAATAACTTGTAAGAAAAAGTTTACACGAAAACCAATAGGGTTATCTCAAGCGTGTACCAGAAAGACAAAAACGCAATGCTCTAGCAGACAGACCGATCTTCCAATAGCAAATTATAAAGAGAGGGAGCAAATTTCTTTCAGAAGAGAAGTCACCTAAATGTTGGTCTTCCCATTCACAGATATGAAAACAATACATTCTTGAAATAAATCAATGAAACCAGCGCCAGCGAGCTTTTCTAGGCCTGAAAAAAATGTGTCAGGACCCAAAATGTCATATGCCAGTAGAAGCTGTATCCTAAAACTACGTTCAAAGCAAAGATGATTGATTTACCTCAAGAACCCATGACAAATATGCTTCAGAATGAAAGGAAAACAAACAAATAACTGGCGAATCCCCAACCAAACGATTGGCGAAAACTAATCTAAGAACTAAAGGTTTCAATAGGAGACAAGTAAATCATTAGAAAATCAGTTATGTCTGCCCCAGCATTTAAAGAAAATGAATTATCAATAATTGTAATTAAAAAATAAATTTATGACACAAGTTCTGAGTATATGCTCTGATAAATTTTAAGCTATATAAGTAAATAAAAAATAAATCTATCGGAGAGTGCACGAGTACGAAAATATGAAAGCTATAAATACCTTAGCAGCGAAAGTCTCTCTCACCTGTAATTTACAAAAGGGACAAATATTATCTTCCTGCTGGTGACTTATAAAATTACAAAGCAAAAACAATTGTAGTTTCTGCTTTCAGAGATATAAGAAATGAAGACTATGAAAATAGTGTCGCCAGCCAAAAAATTTGGTGGTTTGCAAAAGCGCAAACACAGTATTTAAAATTAATTTGGGGCTACTAAAATAATTACAGGTAAGCATTCAAAATATACATGACTGCCAAATCATTTAGTAAAAGTTAGGCATAAAAATAGAAAAACTCACACATCACTCTCTAATAAACAAACATTAAAAGCAAACTTGGAATCTTAAAACTAAGATTCCAAGACACATGGCAAAATACAAGAAATCACAATAAATGTTACATATGAGGTTAAATATTACTTATGAATACAGATTTATAATTAGATTGAGTGGAGATTTAATGAAAAGAAATTTATCCTGGAAAGAATAAAAGAAAATTTCATCTTACGATAAAGCACAGTTCGCATAGAGTGCGCATGTTTATCTTTAGTCCATTTTCAGGTCCTTTGACAGTGGCAAGATAGAGGCAGTATTTATTTTAAAGGCTCATGGCATGACTGAAAAAGAGCTGGCAGGTGTGGGTCCGTCCTTTGTTTAAGTTAGCAAGACATCGTGATGATGGCAAAACTCATAGCGGTAGGTTTTGACATCTTGCACAGTAACAAAGTCTGTTAATAATTGCAAGTTTTTAGCAGGAATTAAATGTCCGAACTGCTACCCAAAATGGTATAACTCTCAGCAGGCGATAATCCTAGTGTCTCTTTAGAATACTGAATCTCTCTCTTTAAAAATTGGCGGGCTATCCTTGCCTCGCTACATTTCCCACGAAACCTTCCTTAGTATCTAATTCTATGCCTCAGGCAGGGCAAATATTAATTTCCCGCTCAATCTAATTTAAGGATTCCAACCAGGGATTATTAAAACAAAAACAACAACACAATTAAATCTCCGCTTTTTAGAATTAACTTTAAAAATGATTAAAATAAAAGCAACAGGAATATAATTAGCAAACTTGCCTGTTTTTAATCAAATTGATTAAAACAGGTGGTGAAAGTAAATTATTTTAAAATAAATCAATTCTATAAACAAAAATTAAAATGCCCTATTTAAATAT
This sequence comes from Epiperipatus broadwayi, assembly GCA_028023455.1. NCBI lineage: Eukaryota > Metazoa > Onychophora > Udeonychophora > Euonychophora > Peripatidae > Epiperipatus > Epiperipatus broadwayi. The sequence goes on from JAQFVV010012580.1 coordinate 479,174, forward strand.
AACCGAGTATATGTTTTAATACACGTATGTTTTTGTTTTTTTTAAAAATAATAATAAAAAATTTTAGCATTAGATAAGATTTAACAAAAATTAAGTTTTTAATATCGTTTAATTTAAAACTATATATTATTCATGAATACAGAATTTTGAAATTTTAAATAAAAATAAACAAAAACACATATTTATCAATAATAATGACAAATATAAATAACATTAATAAAAGTCTTTACATACTGTATTCCTAGTATTGCACCACAGATCCAATGTCTATATTGCCAACTACAAAAGCAATAATATGTCTTTATTTCAGAGAAGATAAAATATATTTGTGAGAATTTAAAAGTCAAAGTATATTTTACCAATTCCAATATTTTAAATATATATTAAAATTATCCTTTTAAAAAATTATTTGATTCGTATAACATTAGACATATAAGTAATAATTTATAATTATAATGTTATAGAGAAGTATTTTTTATAAGCACATATTTAAAAACAATATGAATAGAGATGCTAGCTTTTTACATAGAGTGATATGATGGAAATTAAACTGATTATTATCTTATAAAAATTTGATCAATCAATCTAATAAAATTACACAATCAAGTAAATAAGTCTCTTGTATACCTTCTGAAGTTTGTATTCCATTTGAAAACTATATGTAACATCCATTTTAAAAGATAGAATATTCTGGTGATTTACATAATGAAGCAATTTTGATTTTTTTTTTACAATAAATTTTTCTGAAAAAATTCATCAATAAACTACTGTGGTCTATGGAACAGGTAAAATAGTTTCTTACCCCTCCATTTTGTTTTGTTAATTATCTATTTTTAGGGTAAATAAAAAAAATCATGTAGAGAAAGTTATAAGTGCTTCAGTTCAAAGCAAAAACAAGAGAAAAATTTTATGTTCAATTTTTTAGTCCTATTTACAAAATTTTTTGTTGACATCAGAGTAATCATCTATATTCACTCATTAAGCTATTTCTGATAGATTTGTCTAATAAAAATTGCATCATTCAATTAACAAAAATAAGTATTTTAGAAATATACCAATATTATTTTTCATTTCAACAAAACGTAAACAATCTACATCATATTTTTAATATATATTGGAAAGATATTTTTATATATATTTCCCAGTATAATATTAAACAAATAAAAAGAACAATATATTTGAAACATTAAACATTTTTTTTAATGTTTATTATTTACTATCATGAATTCAGTAACAAATATCAAACATATAACAAAAAAAATAATTTCATACAAACCATACATTTTATTATTCCCATATTTATTTTTCTTTTAAAAATGAATAAAGTCAATTTTTAATGTTATAAAATAAATATCATAATTTTATATCAATACTGTCATAGCAATACAGTTAATACTTTATAATTTAACATATCCATTATCCAAAAATCAAAGAAAATAAAATTACATCCAATATCTGATCACATACTGAAATACATCTCCAATTTCAGTAGACACAATATATATATATGAATTTTATATAATCTTTCCAAATAATAATTTTTTTCATTTCTGCATTTGAACATTTATATTGTGCACCCATCATTTGATTGGATGGGAGAGTGAATGAGATTTTACTTTTAAAAGCTTTTTTTCTCTTTTTATTGTTCCTATCCATAAGTCAGTGCATTGTTTAACTATATTTAAAAGTATTTTAGTAACAATATTTATTTTTCCAAGTAGGCTTACTTACATATATCTTGGTCAAAATATGTCAAGTGAAAAATACTGGAGTTAATTAGAAATTTTCATAAAATTTTAACTATTTCGATTCTAAATGTAAATGTTGAAATATAATTACAGGAGTTATCATTATGTTATTTATATTCTCTAATTTGAAAGCACTTATTTATATTGATTTAAATATTCTGACTTAAATGTTCAGTTAATGATAATAAGAAACCATGTTCATTGAATTTATAATCATGAAAATGATGGATGTATAAGTATGTTGTATGTGTGTGCATGTTTGGATAAGCTCATTGATAAAGTATGAATTTCTAAGTCACTGTGATCATCTTTTGTCAAGACCATTTCACTTGGCTCATGAATGTATGGCCATGAATATATTTACATTTATATTAGGTTTTTGCAATTTTTATCCATGGGTTGTGACATTTGGCAGTTCAAATTGAAGTATTTAGGTTATGTAGCTTAGTTCTTTTTCATCTAAAATTTTCCATTACATTTGGTGATTCATTTATAGAGACAACTATAATTATTAGTTTTTGCAGTAAATGTTATATCTGATTCCTCAATGTAGTAACTAAATCACTAGACAGTGAGTTGCTACTATAGATGTACATACAAATCTCATCTTTTTTATATATTTACAACATATTGATTAACAAAATTACATAATGTTTAATAAAACAGTGGTCACCCATATGAATCCAAAGATAAAAACTACAATTTCATCATTACACAAATTTCATCCTGATCTGGTTCAATACACAAATATGGAGATATATATTTAACCTAAAAATATTTATTCAGCTTAAAAAAACCTCAGAAATCATAGAAATAGAAATTGACATAACTTATAAATAATAAGCCAGAAAATTTACTCCATGAAGCCAACTATATTTATTAAACACTCAGGTATATGGAATACATCTCAAATATAAATAAAATTAAATGTTAACAGATGGACTAAAAATTAAGTAACAATATTTCAAATTTTTAATGTTTCTGGCAAAATAGTCAATAATATTTATATTTTGTCTCAAATAAGAGACTTTTTCAGGTTATCCTGGAATTGTAACTTTAATAACATTCATTGTATAGATGCATAATCAACTTTTTCTATAATTTAATTAAATAGTTTCTCCAGAAACATAGATGTGACAGGTTAAGGCAACAATGGAAAATTTATGTATGTCAATATTTAGAGTTTAAATTCATCTTCAGTGGAGGTATCTATTTCTATGCTTTTTGCTGCCAGATTTACATCTTTCCATCTGCAAGTAGTTCAAGATTTCAGAATCAGGATTGCAACTCAAGGCATCAGCCACCACATTTTCTGTTTCCTTACAATGTTGTACAGAGTAATTAAATTGTTGGATAAAAAAACTTCAATGAATTAACATACTATTAGTTAAATAGCTGTCATTAAAGAATTCCAGACTTTTGTAATCAGTTCCAGCTATCACTATTAATTCTATCAAAAATTGTCAATCTCTGGAATGTCATACTATGGCCAATGCTTTTATAAAGTAATTGATCTCTGGTTTCCTTAAGGGTCATTCAGTAGAATACATTTCCCCTTGACTCCCATCTTCCTGAGTTTGCATCAGTTCTGCACCCAACCCATATCTGCTGCTTGTACTATAAAAGTTTGTTTAAGTCATGGTAGACTAACATCACCTGGCTCAAAAATTTATCTTTGATGCCTTTGAATACTGCTTCATGTCCGTCCATCCATTTCCATGGAGTATTTTTTATAATAGCTGCAGCAATGATTCCATATCTGTGCAATGTTCTAGCAAAAATTTTCATAGAAATTACACAACCCAGTGGACCTAACCTGTCTTATTGACCTAGGAGTTGGGAAATCCCTAACAGCCTGTATTTTATTGAGATGCAGCTTAATTCTTTTTATGCCTATCAAATGCCCCATAAAATGTATTTCCACCACAACTTTGCTTTTTTTTTGTAAGTTGATTCAAATGCTGTTGTCTTTACACTCTTATAGAAACATTTGAAGATTTCATAAATGTTTCATTGAGCTTTTGGATGCAATGATCACGTCATCTATATAAATGGTAAACAAACTCTTTATTTCCAGGGATAATACTCTATCCAGACATTTCAATAACCATGCTCTAAGTTTTTTAAACCAAATCACATTTTGTTAAACTGATAAGATATTATATTATAACAGAAAGCCATATAATTGCGGTCTTCTGCATGCAGTTTGATCCGCCAGTAGCTGGCAGTCAGGTCTAACTTTGAAGAAAAAATTTATCATGGAACCTGTTCAATAATTCATTTATAGGTGTAGGAACATACTGATCAGGTCAGTTAATCCTTTTCAACTGTCTAGGCATAGTCTTACCCATTTCTTTTACAACCACTAAAAAATTGTTATATGATAATGACCATTTTATTATAACTTCTCATTCTTCCATTTGGGACAATTGTTTTTCAACCTCTGTCCTATATTGATGATGTAAAGGATAAGATCATGCCTGGTATGGAGCCATCAGTAATCTTAATTTGGTGTTCATATCCTTTAATTATCCCTGGTTTATCAAAAAAATTTTGCACTATATCTAGTAATTCCTTCAATGCCTTTTCTCATTTCCCCTAATCTGTTCTCCCCTTGCTTCTTATCTCTGCTTGTACCCTTTCTGTCTTATGTTGGATACTATATACTTCTCTCAGCAGGATTCTTTTTCTTGATACAAACTTGACTACTTCTTGTTCACATATGGTACTGCCTTCTTTATAATCAATCAGACACCCTGTTTTGTGCATGAAATCTGATCCTAATATTACAATATTTATGAGTTCATTCAATATCAGCAAAACATGTTGGATATATCTCTTTCCTACAATTACTCATACCTGTTTTATCTCTAGATGAGTTTTATTATTCGCCAACATTACTTGGGTTTTCTTCACTGGCAGAATTCAAAAATCTGAGACATGTTGAATCAAGCATCTGTATACAGTATCAGACATGACTGATATTTGACTATCTGAGTCAAACAATACATACACTTCAATATCATTAATCTATAGTTGTTTTGGGGCATTCTTGGGATGCAAAATTTATTGCCTCTCTATCCATTCACAAATCAGATTGTTTACTCTTTTCATTTCTATTGCCATGGCCTTACTATCATTTCCACTTTAATTTCATACAATTTTATTTGTTATCAACTTTCTGTCTTTCTTTTTAACTTGTATATTTTATTTAAATTTTATTTTCTTTGACACTAACTAATATTTTATTTTCTTATTACTTTTTATTTCACTATTACATTTGCCGACCTTCTTCCCCCATTGTCACTTTTCTGTTGAACTACTTTATATTTCATCTGTTTGCCTATTCTTTTTTCCTACCTACATACACTATTTCTTTTCGTTATTACACATTCCCACACTAAGATTTTTTTTTTACAAAACAACTTTTATATTTCAAAATTTATTCTTTCTAACTCCCAACTCTAATCTCAGGTTGTGAGTTTCAAATCTTATGTCTGGGATGTCCTTATAGCACATAAGCACCACATTGGATGACATTGTACTGTCATTGGTATCTTTGGGTTTATACGCTTTAAATTACATGTATTCAGTGTCCAAATTAAATGTGCTCTGATGATTCATTTATTAGAATATATCAGGAATTTTCACAAAAGTAATTATTTTCTTGGTCACACAACCCAGCTTAAAGTAACTAAATTTTACTAATAATTGGAGAAAGAACTGGTTTTTATTTATTTATCAGGTGCAAGGATTCTATACATGAATCAACTGGCTCTTTCTACCTATCAGTATTTGTCTCTATTAAATGAGAATATGCTACACTCTGGAAGATTATACTTTTAGATATGGCATTGGCAAGTTATTTGGCTAAATAATAATAAAATTTAACTAATAATATGCTAACAATAAATTTAAATAGACAACAAAATAAATTATATTCATAAGATTTATTAATTCATAACTATAGTAAATATTTCTAATACAAAGGAAAGAAAATATAATATTAACATTAAGTGAGTATTAAAAGTAAATGTTCTTTGTATTCCATATTTCTGTTATAGGATTTAACATAGCCTTCAATATTTCATATAGTTTCAAGAATGTGATGACTTCTAACATATGAAATAAAGTTTTTTAGCAATAAGTTTTACCTGTTCAATATAGCACTTCAAGAATTACCATGCATGGTTTTGTTTGTCCTGAGTGGGATATGTCATTTGATCTTATTACAGATTGTATAGTCCAGGATTCAAAGATTCAGGTAGACAATGTGCTTCACTCATGGCATTATCTCAACTCCAAAAAAGAAGAAAGCATCAACAAATGAACTCTTCTCTTCTAACACATATTACAATGATTCAGTCTGCTGGTGAGAATAGCTTGGTGCATTTTATATTATCTCAGAAAGAACAAAATCAGTTCATAGGAAATTATTTTTAGAGATCACATATAACATGAGGCAAAAAAGACAAAAGACATGTGCTCTTTGATTTTTTTGATTTTTATACCCCCTCCCTAATTTTAGTTTACCATGCACATCCTATTTATATCTTTTTAACATTGACCAATTTATTGTATTTTTGTTTCTAAAGCCATCTTTATCCCCCTTCAGTGACCTTCTTTAATTATGGTGAAAGAATGTTGTGTTCTTAACTTTAATTAATGGGAATTGTCTTACAATAAGAATTTATATTCTTATCTCAATAAGAGTCAAAAGTAAAATTTATTTATTCTCTCATTTTTTAAACTAGAAATTATAACTTACATTATCTAAAATAAATCAGATTGTATTTATAAAATACTATTCTTTTTTTTTCACGAATTTAATAACTTCAATTCAAAATTGCCAATATTGATTATACCACAAATATGATACAATATATCCATGGTTGGTGGAAAGAATAAAATAAGGTGCTTAGTCAATTTTATTGTTAATATCTTTTAACTTTCCAAATCAATTACACTAATACTGAATTACCATTCAGTTTTATTTAATAATGTATATTCAAGGCCTTCAGGGTTAGGTCCATCTGGTTTATTCCTAGACTATTCATGTGGATTACTTGTTCTATAGATCTTTAATGCCCTGGCACTGTAGGTTTCCTTTTTTCCCCTTTTGTTTGTGAGAGTAAATGCATTTGGGCCATTATCTCTACCTATTTGATATGATCCTTCATACAAATTCTAAAAATTCTTACAGATATCTTTGTAATTTGGCTAACTAGGTTTACTCTAATCCATACTTTGTCCCCTTTTCTGAAACTGATGGCTTTTGGACACTTCCTAACTGCTTTCAGTTCTCAGTGTTACCTTCCTTTGATCTGTCTCTTTATTAATACATTCAGGGATGATGGAGACCATGGTTTTGTACAATCTCATAACAGGTTGTCTGAACTATAGTTGAATAGATGTTAAACGTGTAGATTCGTTCTCAGTTTAGTTGATAAAATTAACTACCTGTGACAACTGTTTCACCCACTCTTTACTGTTAGATGATGTATACAATCTGAAAAGACATCCCAATTCTCTCATCACCCATTTTCATGAGTTTTATTGAAGATTACGAATAGACAATAATATGTGCTGGATTTCCATTCTCTCCATTTTCTATCTATTCAGTCATTATGAAAGGATTTCTGTGGTCAGATGAAACAGCCCTTAGTTTATCTACCTTACAGAAATATTGCATCCCTAATATCCATATAGTGTTCCTTGTGTTAGCTTGTGGTATAGAGTCTGCAGACATCCACTTTGAAAAAACATCATAAACTACTAACACATATTTCAACTTTTGAAATACAGGTAGTGGCCCATAAAAATCAATAGCTACCTGGTCATTAGGTTTCTAAGGAATTATAGGGTTCAATGTATCCATGTACAATCTTTTGGCAGGTTTTGTCTTTTGACACCCTTTACATTTTTTAACATACTGGCTACCTAATATCTCATATTTGACTAGTAAAAGCACATTTTCAACAGTCTTTTTACTTTGTTAATCTCAAGTGAGCCATCCTGCCAAAGGCAACAGTCTGTAGAAATTTCATATACTTATCTATGAGGTTTCTCCTAATTTCTCCACTTTTTTTAAGAGCAAAGTTGATTAGTGGTTTTTGTACAAGGTATAGTCACACTAGGTTGGCATATGGGATTTTTTGCCAATGTCGTGTGAGCAGCTTCTTTAAATTTTCTTCTTTGTACCTTTTCTTATCTATCCAATATTTTTCTATTTTCTCAATTGAACATATGTTCATTGGAACATACATGGTCTGTTACCTTAGAAACATCTGTTTTCTCTCTTCTAATCAGCAGTTTGTTCTCTTGCAAATGCTTTTCAATTAGATAACTGGTCTCATCAATATATGTTCTTCCACATTCACATAGTATATATGCAGTCTTTTCTTTTCAAAACATTCCACATTTAGGCTTTGTAGATGTTAGAATTCCTTTAGTGTGGTATGGCTTTGGAAAGCTGTTGTGATGTTATACTGTTTGCAGATTTTCCTTAATTTATCTGCTATTTTTGTAATGTATGGATATACTACAGTACCAACAATTGTCTGTTCTCTTGATGGTTCTTTTTGTATCCTATTCATGCTAGTACTGTCATTGTTCAGGTCAGCAACACCTGAAGAAGAGGGGAGAGTAATACCTTTCAAAATATTGTTCATATACTAACCTGTTTGGTGTTCTTATTACTAACAGTTTAATGTATTTGGAATATTTAAATAAAGTTAAATTTTTCTAAAGACATTCAATACACATATTAGATGATGGAAATAGTCCAATATAAAATACAACTAGAACACCATCATCACAATCATTCAAGAAAACACTAAATATTCAGTGTGGACCCAATACTATATCAAACTTTAGACATTATGAAAAATTATGTCTAAACCTGGCCAAAGTAGAAAATCATTTTACTTTTTTATTTAATGTAAATCAGAAGGGATGATTTCTAAAAGTTTGTAACTAAAACCTCCAATTCACTCTCAGAGAGCTGAAAAAATAACTCAGAGAGCAAGTGAAGCTCTATTAAGAAAAAGAATAAATGCTCAAAGGTTTTCTAAGTATCAAACAATGCATTCCATTAATAATGTAAAATGTTTTCTAATAAATAAACTTACTGATGAAGACTACATGAGAGTTTCTTAAGCAGTAAGAAAATCATATTCTACATTATATGGAAAAATAAAAGAATGCCAAAACAAAAAACTTGTTAACCTACATGGACATATCAAAAATCATTATGTACCAACTTCATTTGTTAAAAATCACAGTTCTAAACATTTAACAGATACTGCAATTTCTGTTCTTGAAAGAGGATTAAACTTTGCCATAACACTGTCTAATATTTTTTCATTAGATATAATGGCAGCCACTGAGAAAGTCACTCAAAAATTGCATTTAGATGAAGCAGCAGAATTATTCTGGATAATAAAAAAACACTTGACAAGCAACAAAAATCGAAGTCAAACATATTCTATGGTGAGAGGAAGACAAATCTCTCATTGTAGATTAATCTATAATTATTCTCTCTTCTATCAAAGACAATGCAATAGTTTTAATGGATACAACTGGTTATAACAATAAAATACAGTAACTCTTCACAGCAAGCCAATATAAAAAAGTGGCAAAAATTCCAATACTGAATATGAAAACAAACTCAGAAAGCATCCCAAGTACTTGACTGACTTAGAAAAAAATGAAATATATTTTAGCAAAATTCATCATCTTTATTGTCTAACTAAAATCCATAAAGATCATGTTCCGTTAGTTAGTTTTAGAGATTCACCTTGCCACAATTTGGCAAGATTTGATCATGTTCCATTAAGACCTATTGTTCTAGAGATTCACCTTGCCACAATTTGGCAAGATTTCATCTCACAGTTGTAAGTCCTTTGGTATACAAGACGCAGTCTTTTGTCAGGGATTCAAGACACCGTGTAGAATTAATCAAGAACATAAAAATTGAAAGAAGCTTTGATGTGGAAAGTTTATTCACAAATGTACCAAGTGAAGAAGCATTGTCTATTGTAAGGAAAAGATTAAATGGTGATAATAGTTTACAAATCAGAACAGCTTTTCCTGTTGATAGTATAATGGAACTATTAACATTCAGGATAAAAACAACCTACTTTCAATATAACACAGAATTCTTCCAACAAAATCAAGAAATGGCTATGGGCTCACCATTGGCTCTCCTGATTAGCAATATTTACATGGAATAACTTGAAGCCTTAGCCATAAAAACTACTCCATATTTACCTAAAATTTGGCTTCACTGGGTGGATGATACACTTGTTGTATGGCCACATGGTGAAGCACTGCTACAAACTTTCTGTAAACACATCAACAACATATCCCTTTCAATTAAATTTCACAATAGATTCAGAACAAACAAAAATTGGCATTATTGGATGTTCTTGTGACAAATCTCTTTCATGGCAAAATCAAAACCTACACATACAGGAAAATACCTAGCCTATATATCCAATCACACCAGAAACACAATACATGGAGTTATACTATTACTATGAAACGGAGTAAAAGAAGTTTGTTCAGAAACCTGAGATTTGGAAAAAAAATCTATATAGAACAAACTCTTATAAAAAGTGGTTATTCATCAGCTGTTATTAAGAAAACATTAAATAGACAACAAAAAGAACTATCAAGAGAAAATACAATTATTGGTACTGTAGTGGATCCATACATTCCAAAAACAGACAAATTAAGGAAAGTATGCAATTAGTGTATCATCAGAACAGCTTTCCAGAACCATACCAGACTATGAAGAATTCTAATATCTACAAAACCTAAACTTGAAATGCTGAAAAGAAAAACTGCATCTATGAAATACTATGTGAATGTGGTAGAACATTTATTGGTGACCATTTGTCCACTGAAAAGAACTTGCAAGAACACAAACTGATGATTAAAAGAGAGAAAACAGATGTGTCTAAGGTAGCAAATCATGTATGTGCCAATGGACATATGTTTAAATGGGAAAATACAAAAAGTATTGGATAGAGAAAAAAAGGTACACAGAAAAAAAATTAAAAAAGCTGCCCACATGACAATGGCAAAAAATCTCATAAGCCAACTTAGTGTGACTGAATAATGTATGGAAGCCCTAATCAACTTTGCTCTTAGGAAAAAGTGGAGAAATCAGGAGGAACTTCATAGATAAATATATGAGAATTTTACAGATTGTTGCTTTTGGCAGGATGGCTGTTGGTTAGAGTGTTACCTTATAATTCAATACTCAAGAATCTGTGTCCAGGTTTGAATTCCATGCTAGTACTGTCACTGGTCAGGCCAGAAACACCTGAAGAAGAGGGAAGAATAATGCCTCTCAAAACATTGTGCATATACTAATCTGTTTGATGTGCTATTACTAACAGTTGAATGTATATGAAATATTTAAATAAAGTTAAATTTTTCTAAATACATTCAGAAACATATGTTAGATGATTAAAATAGTCCCATATAAACATAAAGTTAGTTTCACTGGATTAGTTCTCTGACTTGCCACTTTTAAAATGTAATACAAATATGCTGGTTCAAATATTTTTTTTTTTTTCAATTTTGAATTGGGTTTTTCAAACACGGAATGGGGGCTGTTGTTATATTCCTAGATTAACCTGAATTTGGATTAAAAGATGAGTAGAGTCATATGTCATACAGTTGAATGTTTCTTTGCATTGATATGGAGTGACTAGTCATTTATTTAGTTATTTTATTAAGTGATTATTTGGCTAAAAAGATAATTTATTTAAGTCTAGCTGTTATATATATATTGTAACGGGAGAAAGATCTTTGAGATTCGCATATACTGACCCCGGGGGCGCCACTAGTCCGAAAATAGGAACTAGACATTTATTTTAGGGTGGACAGGATATGCGAATCAAAAGGCACCGAACTACACTCAGGGAGGAACAAGATATCTTAAATATTATTCAGGCAGTTGAGAAATCAAAGCACAAAAACAAACATCAGCCATATTAAGTTTAAACAATTTATTAATTTTATTAAAAGTTGTGCAATAGAGTGAAGACATCTAACCACGAATATAAAAGTGACTTATGTTAACATACGCATATTTATCAGAGAGTGCACAAGAGTACGACCAACATGAAGGCATAAAACATTTTGGCAGCAAAATTATCTCACTTAAAATAGAAGAAATGGTTAGGAAAATATCTTCTTGCTGGCCAGTTGCAAAATTACAAAACAACAACTTTAGCTTCCTAAATCAGGGATAATAAAACAGTTACTGTCCCGCCGGAAATCAACGTAACCAGCGCGAAAGTCCGAGCAGTAATATTCTAATTACTGTCGTTAAAATGCCGCAGGACTGCTGTGCGTAATACTACATTCAAAGTAAATGTGGTTGATCTCACTTACAAGACAGCAAAAGATATTTGATTACGATCTTAGATAATCCAGAAAGAAATGACTACTTTCAGACAACCCGAAGAAATAACTTAACAAATAGCCAGCAAAAAGATTTTGTTAAGCGCAAACGAAACATACTTAAAGATTCCTTATTTTACAACTAAGGGTAGGTGAATAAATAAAGACTACGAAAACTGCCAATGCGTTTTGTAATAGTTAACAAAATAATCAGGTATATATTAAACATATAAAATACAATCTCCTAATGCACCCTCTGATAAATGAAAATTGCAAACAAACTTGGAATCTTAAAACTAAGATTCCAAGACATACTTTAAATACTAGAAAAGAGTACATACAGATAATAAATAATAAAAAAAACCAATTAATACCATTTTAAAACATATTTATCATTAGATTGAGCGGAGATTTAATTAAACACAATTTATTTACCCTGGCTAGAATAGGAAAAAGTTTAGCTTACGGTAAGGTAGAGTTCTAGTGATTTAGTGACAAGTGCACACTTTTGATAATAGTTCATCTTTCAGGTCCTTTGACAGTGGCAAGGTAGAGGCAGTGTTTATTTTAGAGTGACTGAAGGAGAGCTGGTAGGCGTGGGTCCGTCCTTTGTTTAAATTAGCCAGACATTCTATTGATGGCAAAACTCATAACGGTGGATTTTGACATCTTGCACAGCAATGAAGTTTGTCCATAATTATTTTAAGTTTTTAATAGGAATTAAACGTCCAAATAGCTACTCAAAACTATCTGACTCTTAGCAGGCAATAATCCAAGTGTGTATCTAATAATGAATCTCTTCTCTCCTCAAAATTGGTGGGCTATCCTTGCCTTGCTACATTTACCGCGCAAAACTTTCATTAGTGTCCATTCAATATTCCAGGTAGGGCAAATATTAATTTCCCACTCAATCTAATTTAAGACTTCCAACCAGGGATAATTGAAACAAAAACGACAAATACAAAACTAAATCTCCGCTTTTTAGAATTAACTTTAAAAATAATTACAATAAAAGCAACAGGAATATATAATTAGCAAGCTTGCCTGTTTTTAATCAAATTGATTAAAACAAACGGTGAAAGTAAACTATTTTACAATCAATTTTATAAACATTAAATAATCTATTTTAAAATATAAATGCGTATGTGTTTTAAATAATAATAAAAAATTGAGCATTAGACATTTAATGAAAATGCAGTTGTTTTCCCTTTTTAATTTTAGTAATAAAACCATTGAATCGGAAATCAGACCGGCTCAACTGCCTCAACACGTGATCAAAAAAAAAAAAAAACATTCCTGCACCTTTTTTACTTTTTTTACTATAAACATTTTAAAAACTACCCCTAGAAATTCGGCTGAAGTTTGCCTCGCACTTATGAAAAACCAAAACAATATTTTATTTCTTACATTTATCCATTCTCATAAATCATTAACAATTTTTTTTTGTCTGTTTTAAAACAATCCGTCCAATTGCTAAAAGCCGAACCTTTAACTTTTGTCCGGTGGTTCTTTTACTCTTTTTATTAATTTTCTGAAATAAGTTCCTTTCCCTCTCTTATATTTTACCTGTAAAATTTATGATTTTGTCTCTTTCCCGTTCTGTTTTGCTTTCTAGCGTATATACCTGAATCTTTTTCTTAACGAAACTTCTCAATTCTTCGTCTTTTCCTACTTTATTTTTAGTCATATCAACACTAGTAAATGGCAACACTTCATTTCCCACAGACTTTTTACGTGCCTTGAATAAGATTGCTTTATAAATGGCTTTTATTTCTGTTTTAAAATCATATTCCGAAAACTTTTCCTTAGTTTTAAACCCCTGATTACAACTAACAGTTATTTTACTCAACTCATTTTTAACCTCTTGAGGTAACATAACTGTCTCCAAGATTTTCTTTTTTCACCATACTATCTATCTCTCTCCACTCTCTACTTATTTCAAACTTTAATTCCACCCTCTCTGTCCTAGTACTCTCCTGTGCTACTTCAATTTTTATATCTTTTACGACTACTTTTTCTACTTCCTGACTCTTTACTCATCTCATTTTTCAAATCCTTTTCCATCTCCACTTCTTTTTGTTGAGTTTCTTCTACTCTTCCTGTCATTTCTCTTCTCATTTCTTTCATTTCTGCTCTCAGCTCCTCCAGTATTGTTTGTTGACTATGTTTTATTTCTAGCAACTCTTGTTGTATTTCTTTCATCGCGACTTGCCGACTTTGTTTCATTTCTATTAAGAACTTTATCATCATCTGTGTCTCGCTCTCTTCTTTTTCTACTATCTGGGGGTATTTAAATGAAACAGGGCTCTCTTCCAAACCTGCCACCCTGTCACCTTCTTCTTTACCTTTCATTTTTACACAAGGCAAACTCGCTATACTAACTTTTTTTTTTAAACAAAAACTCTCAAAGTAAATAAAACGCTATTTATTTATATGCAAGAAGACAACAAACTATTTTTACTACTTTTAAATTCGAAAATTAACTCCGAACGATTTTTTTTTTGTTTAAACAACAACAACAACAACAAAAAAACTTTATTATTTATGTCATATGAAAAAGACGAACTATATATATTTGACTCTTCAAAAAAAATTAACTCTGACAGACTTTTTTAGAAAATACGCCATTTATTGTTTATGTCATATGAAAAAGACGAAACCCCGTTCTATCAAACTGCTCCAACAATACATGCAATAATTAATAAAAATCGAACCTCTACCAATTAGATCTTGCTACTTACACTGAAATCTTTCTCAACCGTCTAAACAAAATCTCACATGTGTTTGAAAACTCGGAAGCTCCACGTTGACGCGCCAAAAATAACTATATATGTAACGGGAGAAAGATCTTTGAAATTCACATATACTGACCCCAGGGGCGCCACTAGTCCAAAAATAGGAACTAGACATTTATTTTAGGGTGGACAGGATATATGAATCAAAAGGCACCGAACTACACTCAGGGAGGAACAAGATATCTTAAATATTATTTAGACAGTTGAGAAATCCAAGCACAAAGACAAACGTCAGCCAAATTAAGTTTAAACAATTTATTAATTTTATTAAAAGTTGTGCAATAGAGTGAAGACATCTAGCCACGAATATAAAAGTGACATGTTAACATCCGCATATTTACCAGAGAGATGCACAAGAGTACGACAAACATGAAGGCATAAAACATTTTGGCAGCAAAATTATCTCACTTAAAATAGAAGAAATGGTTAGGAAAATATCTTCTTGCTGGCCAATTGCAAAATTACAAAACAAAAAACAACTTTAGCTTCCTGAATCAGGGATAATAAAACAGTTACTGTCCCGCTGGAAATCAACATAACCAGCACGAATGTCCGAGCAGTAATATTCTAATTACTGTCGTTAAAACGCCGCAGGACTGCTGCACGTAATACTACATTCAAAGTAAATGTGGTTGATCTCACAAAACAGCAAAAGATATTTGATTACGATCTTACGTAATCCAGAAAGAAATGACTACTTTCAGACAACCCGAAGAAATAACTTAACAAATAGCCAGCAAAAAGATTTTGTTGTTTGCACAAAAAGCACAAATGAAACATACTTAAAGATTCCTTATTTTACAACTAAGGGTAGGTGAATAAATAAAGACTACGAAAACTGCCAATGCGTTTTGTAATAGTTAACAAAATAATCAGGTATATATTAAACATATAAAATACAATCTCCTAATGCACCCTCTGATAAATGAAAATTGCAAACAAACTTGGAATCTGAAAACTACAAATCCAAGACACACTTTAAATACTAGAAAAGAGTACATACAGATAATAAATAATAAAAAAAAACAATTAATATCATTTTAAAACATATTTATCATTAGATTGAGCAGAGATTTAATTAAACGCAATTTATTTACCCTGGCTAGAATAGGAAAAAGTTTAGCTATGGTAAGGTAGAGTTCTAGTGATTTAGTGACGAGTGCGCACTTTTGATAATAGTTCATCTTTCAGGTCCTTTGACAGTGGCAAGGTAGAGGCAGTGTTTATTTTAGAGGTTCATGGCATGACTGAAGGAGAGCTGGTACGCATGGGTCCATCCTTTGTTTAAATTAGCCAGACATTCTATTGATGGCAAAACTCATAATGGTGGATTTTGACATCTGGCACAGCAACGAAGTTTGTCCATAATTATTTTAAGTTTTTAGTAGGAATTAAACGTCCAAATAGCTACTCAAAACTATCTGACTCTTAGCAGGCAATAATCCAAGTGTGTATCTAATAATGAATCTCTTCTCTCTCCTCAAAATTGGCGGGCTATCCTTGCCTCACTACATTTCCCGTGCAAAACTTTCATTAGTGTCCATTCTATATTCCAGGCAGGGCAAATATTAATTTCCTGCTCAATCTAATTTAAGACTTCCAACCAGGGATAATTGAAACAAAAACGACAAATACAAAACTAAATCTCCACTTTTTAGAATTAACTTTAAAAATAATTACAATAAAAGCAACAGGAATATATAATTAGCAAGCTTGCCTGTTTTTAATCAAATTGATTAAAACAGACGGTGAAAGTAAACTATTTTACAATCAATTTTATAAACATTAAATAATCTATTTTAAAATATAAATGCGTATGTGTTTTAAATAATAATAAAAAATTGAGCATTAGACATTTAATGAAAATGCAGTTGTTTTCCC
>JAQFVV010012581.1:0-12500 GCA_028023455.1 Epiperipatus broadwayi
TTAGTTCTAAGTGCATAATTTTCTCAATGTACAAAATGTTTTTTTTCTCTCTTTACTATCTATCGTTGGACTAATATGTAAGTATAGTTTCTTGTTCTTCCTGAATTAAGAACTGGAGTATATGCAGGCAAG
The DNA here is from genome assembly GCA_028023455.1 of Epiperipatus broadwayi. Taxonomy (NCBI): domain Eukaryota; kingdom Metazoa; phylum Onychophora; class Udeonychophora; order Euonychophora; family Peripatidae; genus Epiperipatus; species Epiperipatus broadwayi. Next base: position 133 of record JAQFVV010012581.1, read on the forward strand.
TGGGCGGTGCAATTAATTATACTCTTAATTCAAAGGATAAATAAAATTCAATATACTTTCTATAATCTGGATGATATTATGATGATCAACATATTAATCTAAAGTATCATATAGTATAATTTATACAGATTTGGTAGCATAAATCATTCAGGTGTGCACAAACACCTAATGATAAGCAACCAAGGAACCTAAGAGAGATACTATCTGTAAGCACATATCTCATTTATAATCCTCAATATATTTCCAAAATATACAGCCCCATAGTTGTCACACAGTGTCTTATTAAGGAAGCACTTCCTTGACTCTCTTTCAATACCACCAAAGACCCAATGCCCTCTATGTATAGTCCCCCTGTGGTATTTTCTGTGGAAATAATACGTTTCGTCGATTTCGACGACTAATGGTTCGCCATTGTCATCCATTCCGCCGAGAAACATCGAGATAGTTTAAATTCTTAAGTTATAAATGTCGATAATTTAAATTCTTTAAGTTTCAAATAATTTAAACTAATTATTTTAATTAAACTAGTGTAATTATTTCAACTTCTTTAAAATGGTAAATATTTTTTTTATTATCTTTTACATTTTAATAAATTTTAATGTAATTGTAATATAGTAGTATGCGTAAGATTTTCGAATAATAATTTACTTCTAATTTTGAAAACTAGAGGGCGAACATGATTTTTATGCTGTGGTCACTAAAGTAAACCTTTACCAAAGTTTTTTTAATGAGAGGACATATTTTTATTGATGATGAAAAATCTAAGACATTTTCAATTAAATTTATCAATCATTAATAAATAAGTATTATTCTAACTTCAAAAGAATATATATAAAAAAAAAAAAACAAGAGAAAGCCAGAGAATAAAAAGTTAGAAACAAAAAAGAAACAAAGATTGGATTCAGAATTACTGGATCTGTAATTAATGTATAAAAATGCTATTAAGAATTATATTTTATATCAATGTTTTTTTTTATAGTGTTCATTTGAAGTGTATATTTTGAGCGAATTAAATTGAAGTAGGGTTTATTTTATTATTTAATTATGGTTGTCCTTTGAAATAGCCTTTTAAGAAATGTAAATGTAGAAAAATTGAAAGGATTCATTCATAACTTTTACATTATTTAGTAGTAAAAATTAAACAGTTGAAAACTTAATGTCTTGCCTGTTTTTGTGAGGTCACTTTAAACTTAAGAGTGTAAAATTTGTGAATGCATCAAATGTTAATATCAACGATTAGATTTTGATGTTTAATTTTATTCATCAGAATTTTTTCATATTAATTTACTATTTCAAAATTTTTGTTTTAATATTATAATTGTATTGCAGAGGATATAAACATCTATTGCCTAAAATCTTAAAGAAATAATATATTACAATTGTTAGATTTTTTTTATATATGTAGATGTGACCTCAAGTATTCTTTCTGCCTAGAGCTTCCAAGAACAAAATCTATTATTGCATACTTATAAAATATTCATATCATTATTTTATGTATCCAATATAAGAAAGATTAGTTCTTGTTATTTTATTTTAAATTTATTCAACATCTTCTGTTAACATTCTTGTTATTTTATTTTAAATGTATTCAACATCTTCTGTTAACATTCTTTCTATTTTTATATATAGCTTAAATTTAATATACAAACAACAACAACAAAAAAAAAACGTTTATGAAACTAATGTGAAATGAATTTTGTTGTACTTTGAATTCAAGAAATCTAAGCAAGAAATAGTTAACAAAATTACTATATTTATAAGTTTACATATTTTCTCTTTGGGTTATCTTTTTTCAAATGGTTTTAAAAATATTTAAAAAGATAGTTTTTATTATTATTTAAATAATCATTTTCTTTAAAAAATAAAAAAAAAACTTTATAGTTGTTTATGTGATTAGTTTTGGAAGAATTTACTTTTTTTTAGTCTAATTATTTAATTAAAGGAAAGGCATTGAATTACTTTTATATTGCTAGAAATTTCTTTTACAACTGATATTCATCTCATGTAGCCTATTATCAGAAATTTATATCTCTGCTAACCTGATTACCTATTAGAATAAATTAACATGGATCATCAGGAATTTAATGTCAGTGATAAACTAATAAGATAAAATAAATTATTTAACTTTTCAAAATATAGCTTAATTAAAAAATATGTTTAACTAGTTCTGCTTTGTATGTCCATGAAAAAGATACAGGCCACACTATTAATTTTGATGAAGCTAAGGTTGTCTTCTTTGAGAGAAATGAAATAAAAAAGAATTAAAGAATCTTTATTATTGAAAATTTATTATTCTGAAGCAATTAACTTATTCAAGAGTTCTTTTAATAATAAGGGTGGGTGGGAAGTAAATGGATTTGTGGGTAATATTTATATGGTGTTGTTTTTGTAGTTCTTTACACTTGAAAAGTCTGCTTGTAGCAGTGAAACCTTTGGTTGTGTTTTAATTTTGTTTTTTCTTGGCTAGTCTGGTTGAGTTTTGGATTTGGGGTAATTTTAATTATATATATATAATTAATTAATCATAAGCATATGAACATAATATGTTTCGTTTTGACTTTAGAATTCTCTAATAGATTCTTAAACAATTATTATTAAGTAAAAATTAACAATTTTCTTTTATTTGTTATATATAAACATAAGTAAAAGATAAACATTTTTAGCTTTTATAAATGTATAACAATAATGTGTGTGTATTTATATATGTGTGCGTATGACGTGTGTTAGATCCTCTGCCTAAGGTTTAGTTATCCAGTAGGGTATGACTACTAAATGTTAACAGTTGATCATTATCAATGACAGTTTGCTATTGGATTGCAATAAGTAAAGTAAATATAAAAGTTATTTGCATTCAAAATATCCACTTAAAGTTTTATTAAGTACTAAGTGTTTTCAGAACCAATACAATTCGATAAACATTTTAAAAAAGTAATTGCGTTTTATAAAAAGAAAAAAGAGTAACACATTTAATAATACAAGTTGTTATATTCAGATAAAGATAGATTTCCGATCGATCTTTCAAGTGTTAAATGATAGTTGGGGGGGTAATAGTTTTGAAGATACGTTTAAAATAATGTGTAGCAAATTTTATGAAATAAATATAATATATAATAAAATCTAGAGATAAATGATCAAATGCGGCCTTCCATAAAACATCTTTTGCTTAACTAATAATAAAAAACTTAATGATTTTTTTTAAAAAGGTTATTGAAAATTATTAGATAATTTTTATAAATAAAAGTGGATTCCCCTTTTTTTTTTAAAAAAAAAAATATATCTGATAGTTAATTAAAGCATTTGATTTCTCATCCAAAAGATTGTTTTTTGATTCATGTAATGCTTATGCCTGATGCAATTGAAATTAAAAACCTAGAATATATTGTGTTATGGGGAAGAAAAAATTAGCAAAAAATATCAACGAGAATCAACAAATGTCACTACTTGGTCATAGTAATCTTTTCAGTAGTTTTCACATCTTATTTTTGAGTGGAAAACTTAACATGTATACCAAAAACTGCCGACTCTTGGAAATCATTTTAAAATGTTCAGTTTTTTGCAATTGTCTAGAAATTAACATTTACCTTAAACATGTTAGAATTTGTGATATTAAATTATTTGTGACGAAATAAATTGAGTTTGACCAAGTAAATGATTTTTGATCATTATTGATAATTCGGGTACAATATTGTTAACTGAGCAACTCTTAATATAGATATAATTTGAGGAAGCCTTTCAAATTTTTATCAAAAGTCTTTCTTATTTTAACATGAGTTACTTTATTTTTTTAATGACAATAATACATTATAGTAAATATATTAATATAGTTATATTTTAAAATACAATCTGGTACCCATCGATTACTCTGGCTTGCGCTGAGTGGCAATAGGTATTGAGAGTTTTGCCTAGTTGTGATCTCAAATTCACAGTTTGAAAAAAAATAATTTATAATTTTTACATGACTTATTACAGTATTTTTTATGGGATACATTTAATAACATTATTGCAATCACATCATATAATCCTGGGGCAAGTTTCTTTTTTTCTTTTTTACTATTTTAAATACAATCTGATACCATAGTCATTATCATGAAATTAGAATATATGAATTTACCAAAGAAAAAATGAACATCAAGCCAGTTACTGCAAAAAAGAGATGGAGAATCAGTATGAACATAAAAATGAAGCACTTTATAGAGTTATTTTAAGGTTTAAAGAATTGTTATTATTGTACTTTGCAGCCATCTTAAATGTGATTTTAATTTTCTAATTTTACACTGCAATTGTTATTGTATATTATATGGATTTTTGTTACTATTTATGGATTTTGATATCCGTACAAAAAATTGGAACCAAATGATATAGATACAGGATGACTACTGTAAAATGAAAATGCCATATATCTTAGAAAATATTTGTAAATTATTAAATATGCTTGAATGTTTCACTTACATCTTGCTTAGTTTGGTAACTTCTGTAGGCAAATGATAAGGATTTGATTGGTGTTAGTGATAGTTTATCTATTCTTTTTATCATTTATTCTAGCATCTTAATTTAAGAACTATAATGAGCTCTGTTACCTACATTATTGACATAGTTATGCATTATATTCTTCATATGCTTTTGTTTTATAAGATTTCCAAGAGGATGATAAGAAATAATATATAGCTATCACCAATCATTGGGTGTTATATATTGTTCATAGTTATTCTCTTATTACCTAATTATCTCTACCTGCCTTCAAAGAATGATTGTATAATAAACAATAAGCTGAGATGTAGGCATAAGGGGATTTCAGAAAATATAATTTCTTTTTGATATATCAAGTCTTATCTTTATTTTATCTCTTGCCACATTTTGTTTTTTCTACTATGATCTATTTATTTCCTCTATGTTACTAATATCTTTTATTTCAAAATTGAAGAACTTCTTGAAATAATGGATAGCACATATGTCTTTTAGGCTGTGACCTGGAATTTAAATACAGATTGAATTTGGAAATTTTTTCAGATATCTGGCATATAAGCAAAGCAATTTTTTGTGGGGGTAGTAGTTAAATAACTATGTTTAGGTAAATGATAGAACAGAGAGGAGAGGGATTATAAAACTCTCACTATTGACAGTATAATGTCCTTTTTTTTTATTATTTATAACTGATATCTTACATCCATATTTGTATCATTTTAGCAGAAATTTAATTTTTGTTATTAATCTTTAATAGGTTTTCCACTTGTTGCTCTTATTTTATGAATGCATAACTTTATTTATCTTTTAGCATTACTACTTGTATTTTTTCTGAACTATATATTTTTACTATATAATATTATAATACATTTTTTTTTTACTTTTCAAATATTTATAATATTATTTATACATTTTTATCTTATTGAATAAAATTAAGATTTTTTTTAATGTACTATATTGGATTTAATAAATATCTTTCTGAAAAGTTAAATGTATATTAGTATGAAATTATCTTCAGTTTTTTTAAAAACATATTACTAAACCGAAATCAACATTTCATCTACTATTTTTTCAAAGAATTAAGAAAAGAGATGGAAGTTTTAAAAGAGATTATGATAATAGCAAAAGGAAATCGTGAAAATATAGAATTTGTTAATGGTTTTATCTCCTTTATTAACAATAAAATTTCCACTAGGCAAAATATTTATCCTAGGCAGACTGTTAATAGAGTTGCAATGAAACATTTGGAAAAGGTATTTAAATGTAGGAATACATCTTCAAAACTGAAGATTGGAATCATTTTATGTGATTTCTTGTTAATTTGAAATTTGTACATTTTTAAAAAGAAATGAAAATGTTTGTAGAGTTGCTGAAAAAAACTTTTAAGAAAAGCATGTATAGCAACAAAAGTAATAAAGTGCATACTTGGTAAGATTAGACTTGCTTGAAATTTTCTTTATTTTGATCTTGGTAAGAAAAAAATGTTTAATACTTAGTAAAAAAAGATGAGAATAACTAGCATTAGAATCAAAGGCAAAACTCTCCATACAGTAGTGCCATCCTGTGCCAAACAGAGTAATCAATGGATGCCAGAAGGCTTGTGCATAAAATTCCTATCTAATGCCTACTCATCCAATATCCATTGATTACTCTGTTTGGCACAGGGTGGCACTACTGTATGGAGAGTTTTGCCTTTGTTTACAACAATTATGTGCTAGTATAGAGATGGTGATCATGTGGTGTTTAGCATTAGAATAATATAGATTCCATTAACACAATAATTAAGATGACATTAAGGAATCTAAAAAAAAAAAATCCCAAACTACAGCAGTGTTGAGTAAATTATATTACTAATTGACATTGCAATTGCCTGCAGTCTTCCATGACTTTGTCTGTCTTTTCATGAAAGAGCTGCGTAATTAAAAGAAAAAAATATGTATGTGTGAGTTTTTTACTTTTATTACACTATTCAAACTAAACCCTGTAATGTTTTGAGCACAGTACAACTGTCTATTTAGCCGTATGCATCTGAATGTATTTAAGATTTATATACGTATATATTTTATTAATGATGAATATAAATCAGTCAGGGATTGAAGGTTGATAACTCAATTTGTTTTAATTTGTTGTTTTTTTTTCCACTGAACAGTAGTGACATATATCTTCCAACATTATATGAGCACTAATTGAATAATGTACATTAAACAGCAATGCAGTCAATACTTATAATTATTATTAAAAAGCAATACATTTGCATTTGTGGTATATAGTATTTTTAGCAACGAGGAATTCTTTTAAGAATTTTAAGAACAAGTAGTTGAATTTTGTCAAATCAATTAAAAATGATGTTGAAAAGAAATTGATTTTATCTAAAATTTTGTGAATTTATGGATGCAGCTGATAATGTTGGTATGTTTAATTTTGCTGGGATATTTTTACCTTTATGTTTTCAATAATTCTTCATTGATACAAATGGGAAAATATTCATAAAATTATTAAAAATTGTTTAAATGTTTAAGATTATCAGTCCTAATTGTGGTTAACATTTCAACGTTAGTGTCATTAAATATAAAAATGATCTTGTTTATTGTAATGGATCCAGGTTTTCCAAATTTTATTATTATGTAAAATGTTAAATTTTGGAATTATTATGGAAAATGTCAAGCATTAATGGTCAAGAGGTCAGCACAGCCGCTTTACAAGCAGTTGTCCCGGGTTAGCGGGTTCGCTTCCCGGCCAATGCTATGACACATGAAAAAAAAAAACAATCATAAAAATGACAAATTCAATTAAAATTATTCAGTGGTCCCTCTGCAGCATAGTATTTGGTTGAATGATTCAGTGAGGATACTAATATTTGTAGATAATAGTCAATCATATATGAAATGCATTTTAAACATACACACATATATAGATATGTGTGCATATTTTATATACATGTTGAAAATGTGCATAACACACATACATGTAAAATGTATGAATATACTGTAAAACTATTGCGAACTAAAAAATGTGAACATGGAAATTGAGATATCCACAAAATTATTGTGTATTTGAAAGAAAGTTTAAAATTCTTTTGGTTGGTGCTCAATATAAAGTTATATTTCACAAACAACTTAAATGGTTAACCAAGGGGATAATGCTCTCTCTCATAAGATTTATTCAGTAAAATTTAAATTTAAAAATGCAATTTTAAAAAATGGCAGTCTTAAAAAATTAAAAATGTTTGTGAAATCAGATGATGTAAATCTCAAACTACAAGTAAAAATTTAAAAGACAGGATTCTATCATTTAATTGATTCAAAAGCAAATTAAACTATGGGATATGTCAAATAAAATTGGAAACTTCTTTTTTAATTTAAAAGAAGAAAGCTACCAACAGTAATGGAAAAGTTTTCAGATGTATTAGAAGTAACAGATCGATATAACAAAAAAAGATTCAACACCTTTAGAAAAATCACTGTATTTTAGCATTCTAGAAATTTTGTTGAAAATAGTGCCAAAAGTATAAATTAATAAAAGCAGTTTCTAATTGGAAGTAATGAATTTCAAGATTACATTATTTTAAAAACAAAACAAAAGGACAAACTTTGATTGGAGAAGATCTAATTTTATGTGTCAAAAGTAGTATTTGGCAAGTCTCTTCTCATATTTTATGTTGTCAAATCAGAACATTGAACCCATAAATATCTTAAGAGCTGAACATATTTGCGGATATACATCAGGTTATGACAAATACATCTAATATGCGGTATTTCTTACTAAAAATCATAATGTAATTCAGATACATTTTTTTTTTTCATTATTTATGATATATTTAGATTATTTTATTTGCTTATTGTGGTTAATTAATTTTATACATTCATATCCATAAATGAATTAATAATTACAATATTTCAAAGAGAAGCTTTTATAAAAAGAGACAATTGTTTTAGAGATTTCCATGAGAGCTGCTCATTATTTCGTAAATTTAAAAATGAAAATAACTTTCAAGCCATGTGATTTGTCAAGTGCTATTTAAAAACACCTTAATCTATTTATGGAAGGAGAATTTTACTTATGTAAATTTTTACATTTCATTGAATGCATATTGTAATTGAGAATAATATTATGATACCAAAATCTTTACTAATTTGTATATTTATACATACTTTTCTGATATAGTAATAATATTATTATCATTCATTATTAAATGATATACATATGTTTAACCCCCCCCCCGCAGATTAATTTCATTTAAAAGAAAGAAGGCTCTTGTAAAAAGTGATTCAGCAATGAAAAAGATCTGAGCTGAATGGTGATAAGATGATTCAAGTTTCTATTAGTATGTGAGCAGTCTCTCTATATAGAAAATATGTTATTATTATTTTACCGATTTATTTGTGAAAGAATTTGAAACATGTGCTGTAAATTCCATTTTGTACAAACCATCTGTCTGATTAATACACATTAATGATAAGTCTGTGTTTGGTCAAGAAAAAGTGAATGAATTTTTAATACATATTAACAGCCTTTCTTCTGGAAATTAAAATCATTGTCAAAACAGAGATGGCTGAATAGTTTATTATTGATATTATCATTTCCTAAACAAATAATATTTCCTATATGTAGAAAATGCACACATATTGATGGATCCTGTAAGGCAATATCTCGTCACCATCTAGCTCAGAGCTTTTCTGTAACTAGATTGTTCTTTACTAGAATCTCTTTTGTTTTAAATGAAACAATTCAGAAGAAAATCAAGCATAAACATAATGCTTTATTAATTAATGATTATATATATATCATCACTAAAAAGAGTAATTATTAAATTAAAAACTCTAAAAATAAAAAAAATACGTCTATTAAGATATGAATTCCATATGTAAAATGAATCACAACGCTGATTGGGTATTGAGATGCTACAGAATTAAGACAATCTTTTCCACTGAACAAAGAATTAATAATATTGTGATCAAACTTAAAGATGTAATGCTCAATAAAACTATGAGCTTCTCTGTGGAATATGTAAGGACACGTCTATGGGAATAAATAATTATCATGTGAATGCTAGAGAGATGAACAAGCTAATGCAGTAAAATGTCATCACCATCTTCAGCATTTGTTCTTCATTTCCTATCCAGATGTTATAATTATTATCAAAGGATATTTACACAAGTCCTAGAGATTTTGAAGAGCCTGAATTGTATTAATAAACATGATGAAATAGCCAGACTACCATCTATATGGAAGAATTTCTTTACATAGATTAATAAAAACCATCAAATAAATTTAAATCCATCTGTTCAATCTTCATTACCTCAAGTTTGGTCATCAGTCTTTGTTTAATTTTATCTTGATTGCACAAAAATGCAGTTTTTCACTTGTTATATTTTGTTTTCTGATTCCTTGACTTCTTTATACAAGTCTTAATTAATTTTTTACAACAACTTTCTATATCTTTGCAACAATCACATAACATTTTTATTCAATTGAAGTCATGTGTTAATTTACTGAAATATCGGTAGTTATAAAATATATTCCCACATATATGCATTCATGTGAATGTTAATGTATTCACATATTGAAACAAATAAAGATCACTTTAAAATACTTATATATGAAACTGAGGTGTCTGTTCTAGCATGTTTGGTAGGTCTTGTTCACTAGAAAATATGTTAAAGCTATTAAGAAGAAATACATCCATAGGTTGAGGGGTTCGATATGTTATTTTTCATTTATCTTAAAACTTATATTTACAATAGAATTCATCCAAGTAATATTTATTTACCTGTATTCTAATTGAAGTTACTAGTTATTTAATGCACTGATACTAATATTTATCAATTCATTTAAGATTAAAATGAGATCGTAATTATATCAGATTGCATAGCATATAACATATATGGTGTTTAAATTGGCAGTATGTCAGGCAGTATGTCATTAAACATATGCCATATTTTAACAATGTACTGCCAATTTAAACACCATATATATGTATATTAATGCATCCATACTTTGACAACAAGATGGCTTTAAGCTACTTACAAGTAAAGCTTAGACCATTATTCTAGTATAGTTAACAGAATTCCAATATCCCTAAAACCTGATAGTGCTGTTGTGCATGAATAATATAAGATGTCGTTTTTCTTATATTTCCAATTTTAAAGTTTTTATTCAATAGGGTGTCTTGTATAATTAAAATAACACTTAATGTTTACTTTGCATTAGGCTTTAATTTTTTCTCAGTCTTGAATATTATAACCATTGTAGTTTAATTTCATCTATCATGATTTTAGCCATCATCTTTTATTATAAGGATTCCTGAATAAATAGATTAGAAATGGTTATAAAAATTAAAATCAAGATATGAACCTAATATATAACTTTATTTTTTGATATGCAGTGGAGCTGTGGTAGCTACTACATTTTGTTCCAAGCCTTCCTCAATTACATCTTACAATACATATAATAATTCATGTTTTGTTAATAAATTTTAATTGATATAAGTGCTAGGAATGTTGAGTAAGAAAAGCTTAAAATAAAAATGTTATTATATTATGCTAAACAGTAAGTAAGATTTTGAAAGTTTCTCGGCATAATATAATAAAACCCTTATTCTAAGCTTTTCTTAATCAGCTTTGCTATTATTTATATAAATTACAATTGCATACGAAAAGTTACCCAACTATATATAGAATTATAATAAATTTTTATTACAAAAGAATACATATTATTTATTGAGCTACAAATTTACATTATCCTTCACCATGGTGATATGTATACCACAGATGTTTTTTTATATGTATAGTGTGCATATATATATAAATTAAGATTATAATATTCAAAAATTTTTAAAAAATAATATAGTTATTAAAGATAAATTGAGGGATATATATTTTACTGAGTGTGTGTTTACTCATTTATTCACTGAAAAATTAAGAACTAGAAAAAACATTGTTTTTAAATAAATAATGAAATGTCTGAGTTTCATCACAATTAATTTATTGAATGTGTTAGCTAAAGATTTTTGTATGCAGCTTTAAATAACTCTCAAACTGCTAATTTTTATGTTATTTTGCAGCTTTTATGGTTATTTTATCAAGAAAAACATACCATATGATGCTGCCACCTTTGTAATTATTTTACAACTAATAAATCATTAATATTTAAATTTAAAGTTATAACAATGAGATAAGACCTGCCTTCCAAGGCACTGATTGGTTGTTTCTCATTCTCTACACAAGGGAGTGCTTGTCAACAATTTTAACAGTTCTTTGTTTTGATTTTCAAAATGAAAATGTATTTTTTAAATATTTTTTTTACTTATTTATTATTATTTTCATAAAATATGTGTGATATTATTTTAGAATAGTTCAGATTTTAGTAAAAATTATTTACTTTTACATGAAAGTAAATTGAGAAAGAAATCAATGATGTAGACTGAATTTGTAATAGCTTGAGAGAAGTACATTTTATGATGTCCATTATAGATTATTTTTATCAATTATAAATAGAAATTTATTTTTGAAGAAATATAATTTTAAAAGACAAATATATTTTTACTGCTGATTCTGTAATTGACCAATCAAAAGTTTGAAACTTTAATTCATTCAGCCAATAGGGATTTAGAACTATTAATGAATTAAATATGCTCTGGATAATATTCTTTTTTTTTCCACTAACTTTTTTTTTCTTTTAGAAGTGTAATAGTTAGTCTTGTTATTAAAAAATTATGATCGTTAACAATTGTTTTGATGTTTTAAGTCAGCATCAACTTTAAGTACATTTTAAAAACTTTATAAAACTTAACATTATTCTTAGAAAACATTTTATTCTGCAAAATACCATATATCAAATTCAGAAAGGATAATAAAAAAGAATATGTATGTGCTTTCAATATGAACCAAAGAAATTTTATTGATGGC